>JAODTR010004174.1:0-12248 GCA_025399935.1 Amblyopsis rosae | reverse complement strand
ACCCCAGTCTGCCACTCCTTTGGCACTGTCCCCGACTTCCACGCGATGTTGAAGAGGCGTGTCATCCAAGACATCCCAAATCAGAGACTTTAAGTTCAGAATTTAAAATATATAAATATATTGGCATTGATAAAAACAAAATATACATTGAATAAAAATCAATTAAATACATTTTTATATAGCATTGTTATGAAATAAACATTGGCAACCAAAATGTCAGCTTTTTATTTTTTTTATTTTATGATGCAAGATTTAAAAAAGTTAAATGTTAAATTAAGTTAAATAAAGAACTTACTTGGACAAGAGGCATTTTAATGATTCTGTTTATATCTCAGTTTCTTTAAAAAAATGTCGTTGAGGTGTAAAAACTTTGGTTGCTACTGTATATAGACTTTAGACTTATTAATATTTATTTATTTAGTCTATATATCTTTCTGCCACTAGATGTCACACCAGCTTCTCAGCAAAGCAAATGCTCCATGTGTCACCAGGGTTGGATCTTAAGGATTTTTGGCACTAGCCAGCCGGGCTAGTAGACCAGAATATCCACTAGCCCAGCTAAAATGTTACTAGCCCTGTAACTCTAGTTACGAGTAACGCACAGAAGCCTAGTTTCTAAAAGCGGTTTCTAAATTGCGTGTATTTGACAAGTATTCATGTTAAAGTTATGTCTGTGCAGAACAGCCTATTACCGTATAGGTCCGAATATAGGGCGACCCTGAATATAAGATGACCCACCCTTTTTCAAGAATAATTTTAGGAAAAACACTTTTTGAAGACCAAATGTTTGAATAAAGAAAATCATTTATTTGTAAAAAAACATTATTATACTAAAAATACATTAAATAAAACTTGCTGTACCGTTTTTGAATATTCTTCTACACCATCCGGCTGGCTTTGAAATCGGTGGTTACATTTAGCTCTTTGGCGATTTACAATGCCTTAAGTTGAATGACCGCTCTATGGCCATTCCTTCATTCTGTGTTTAGTCACTCTCTTGGAAGTGGCCGCTTTTGGGAACACGGTAAAACTGTTTGCATTTCTAAGTCGGTCTTTTGCCCTCTCCATCTTTTGAACATTGCATTCAGTGACACCAAATTTCTTGGCTGCTTGAGAGTTGTTTTATGACTCTGCTGCATTAATCACAATGAATTAGCATCGTAATTCTTCCTCAGTTGTTTAACTTACTACTTTTGAGCCACTTTGTTCAATATTTCATGCATATGTATGCTAGTAGCGAGGGACAGTGGATAAGTGCATAAAACTATCTTACAAGTAATGTACGCCATTTGTCTAGACCCCGAATATAAGACGACGTGACTTTATAAGACGCATTTAAAGAAAAAAAACACCGTCTTATATTCGGACCAATACGGTACATAACTCTTAGAATGACAGAATTTATTTTTTAAACTCAAAGTAGGTTACCCACAAATACAAAGTTTAAGCAAATTGGCAGTATAATGCACATAGAAATATACTAGCCTATATTATTATTATTATGATATAGTGTTGACTATTAATTAAACAGTTATAGCGACCTTAATTTCATGCCCTGTGTGTCACTATGTTAACATAGTACCAGCCCAGCTATGTAAATTAAGAACAGAGAAGGTGGTATTACAACCCATACAGAGGAAGGGTTAATGTCGTTCTCTGCTCAGGACATCATTATATATATATATCTTAACCTAGAAAATAGTAGTTTACCTTAGGGCTGGGCGATGTACCGGTATATACCGTAATATCGGAATTTTTTCAAAAGAGATATAAGATTAGACAATATTGTTTATATCGATATAGTTATATTATGCGTTTATTCATTACTTTTTCGATTTGTTCGTCTCTCCCTCCATGCCTGCACTTGGCCTGAGCAGTGGAGTCAGGAGCAAGTGACCACCAGAGAAAGCTCACATGTCAATTAATGCTGCAAAAAAATTTAAAATGTCACATTTCTGTCGGGTTTCCTGTTTTTTCTCTATGCCTGAAGGATTTAGCCCACTTTATAGAAAATACCGATATATATCATGTATCGGTATTCCACCTAAATATATCGGGATATTTTTTTTGGTCCATATCGCCCAGCCCTAGTTTACCTGGGACCTTATAAATTACCAGCAATTTGGAACAGAGAATAGAGTTACACAATGCAAGCAGGCAAAGTACAACAAAACATTTTAGTAGTAGTTTAGTTACAGTAGCAATGTATGCGAAAGTAGCACGAGTATGGGGCAAGAGGGTCCCTTTTAATGGCAATCCAATCCCATGTCGATAGCGAGAGCTGTGTATGGATTCTCGGCAGTAAGTCGGACTTGCGATTTGGTGGCTTGGGGATCTCATCGCTACTTTTTGAAGATGATGTGGTCCTGATGGCATCATCGGTACAAGACCTCCAGCACTCACTGGATCGGTTCGCATTCCGAGTGTGAATCGGCTGGGTTGAGGATTAACACCGCTAAATCTGAGGCTATGGTTCTCAGCTGTAAACCGATGGAGTGCCTACTCTAGGTAAGGATGAATCCTTACCCGGACTTCATTCTTACAAGTACCTCAGGGTCGTCGTGAGTGAGGGGACATTGGCCGGAGAATTGGGGCAGTGGGAGCGGTATTACATTATTATCAGTTTACTGTACCGTTCTGACGAAAAGAGAGCTGAGCCGGAAGACAAAGCTCTCAATCTAACGGGCAATATTTGTTGCTTTTGTACCTCACCTATAGCCATGAAGGGTGGATCATGAATGAAAGAACTAGATCACAGGTACAATTGTCCAAAATGGGTTTTATCAGGAAGGTGGCGGGAATCTGCCTTAAAGATAGGTTGAGCAGCTCGGCTATCCGTGAGGAACTCTGAGTAGAGCCATTGCTCCTTTGCGTCGAACGGAACAAGTTGAGGTGGTACGGGCATCTGGTAAGGATTCCCCCTGAGTGCATCCATAGGGAGGTGCTCCAGGCATGTCCAGCTGGAAGGAGGCCTCAGGAAAATATTTTCTCATCAGATCTGGGACACTTTTATATGTGGTACTAAATTGGCTATATATCTGATTCTTTTAAACGTGATCTCAGTCAAATCAGAATTCATATAACTTTGACGTCACTCTAGATATTCATTCACTGTGTGACTCGCGTAATCAGGCTCACTCATGGCCATTGTCAGTTGACATTTGTTACCTCTGAGAGAGAGAAATTGTAGTCCTACTCACAAGTGAACACACAGTAGGCTAAATAACTTAGTAGTAGGAATATTGTGGCAAATGTCAAAACATATTATTTGGTGCAATGTAAGTTGGGTGTCAGCAGGGGGCGGACCAGCAGCGCAGCATTGCAGGCTTGTTTCCGGTGGATAATGAGATTTGCTAGGTTTTGATGAAAACGAGTACGAGCACCTTTAGCAAAGTGCATGGTGTGTAATATGTGGTTAATATGTTGTAAATGATGCCATCCAGTTCCAGTGTTATTATTACAGGTACTTTAAAAAATATTTTTTGATTAGATGGTGGTATTTTAACATAATCTTTTATATATAATGTGAACTGTGCTCCCGATGTTGAACAATGTGTTTCAAATCTTTATATGTCTGTGTAGCATGTTGTCTTATCGACTTAATAACCTGTGTTGTATTATTTAGGGTTTATGCTTAGAGTTTCCGCCGCCACATTATAAAAACATGGTGAAAGAACAGCTGTGAGTTAATTTGAGTCTTGAAAATCTCATTCACATGTAACATAGTCAAGTACTGGATGTAAGTTGACAGTGAACTATGGTATTCATTCTTTGCTCTGTATTTCTCTGTGTACAGTTGACAGTAAGTCCACTTCCGTATTTTTCTGGATTGTTTGTGTTTGGGAACATAAATATTTCTTCAGTTTGGAAGGAATCAAATAAAAAAAGAAAGATCCCACAAATAGATTGTGTCCTGTGTGGTGCTAATTCCATGGGCTACACATGTTTTATAACCCTGCCGTCTTGCCTTACAATTTGATCAATAGCCTTATGTCTGACTGTTGCCTAACGTATCAATGCACACAATAAACGCAGAAAGCTACGGGCAGATGAAATCCACTGGCAGTCTGTGGGCAATGTGCATCATGCTTGGCAGAGAAAATATTCCATGTGAGTGTTTAATAATAGGCTTTTGTAGCCTACAACAGTAGGCTATTGGGCTTTCTTCTGTACAAATTCGCTGGCTTCCACCTTACGTCAACTTATAAAATTACCGTATATGGCTGACTTTGTTGGTCTCAGTCAATGTTTACTTTAATTCCACACAGCGATGCCTTGTTAGTTTACACATGCAGGTCACTTCGTAACCGTGATCAGTTCACACTAGAATCTGATACGTGCCACATTTAACATGTGAACAGCATAACCAAAAAATCGTATTTGAGCACTAAATTGGAATTGAGCACTAAGGACTGCAGTCTGAACATAACTAAGTGGAGAGATTATATCTTCACATTGGCCTGGGAACGCCTCTGGATCCCCCAGTCAGAGCTGGTTAATGTGTCTCAGGAAAGAGAAGTTTGGGGTTTCCTGCTGGAGCTGCTGCCCTTGCAACTCGACTACAGATAAGCGGATGAGGATGGATGAATGGATGGACACTTAAATCCCCTGATAGTCCCTGATTTGACCAAAAAAAAAATGTATATAAATATCTGAAATATAATTTATTAAATCCATGATATTCCAGAATGTCCATGACTAGTGAGAACCCTGTAATATAATTATTTTATAGCTAGATGTGTGCGTTACACAATACCAATGTCAGCCTATCATGCGTCAACCTTATGGGGTTTCATCTAAAAAGGTAACAAACTAACAACAGTAATCTGGTGTTCATTTGCAATAAAGCAAATTTGCACGTGTTGAAAAATAATATAAACCAGTACTGTAATTTGTCATGCAACCATACCTTTACCTTGCTAGTTATTTGATATTGTTTTCTTTTTACTTTTATTTGCTTTAAAGTCTGTTTTTGTGGCATTGCTTTTAAAAAGATGAATGTGAGTGATAAAATACCAACTCTGACAGAGGCAGCAGGGATTTATTAAACCATGCTATAGGCATAGTGCATTTTTAAATGTTTATTAACTATTGACATAATCCATCCATCTATTCATTGTCCGATTTATTCATTAGGGTCACAGGTTAGTACTTTTCTTATTTTATTTGAGAGGGGGCCCCCTGGTGGCCACGGGGCCCTAAGCAGTCACTTAGTTATGTCTGGCCGGCCCTGGACATGCCTGCTCAAATTAAAACAAAGTAATACACAAATTATGCTGTGTCAATGTTAAATGATGACAACATTGGCCCTGGAAGAATAATATGGAGTAACATAGATATTAGAATGCACATCCTTTTATATTACCCATGGCCATCAGGTATCATGATGGTTATGTGTGAATGTAATTGAATTGCATGGCAGTGATGTCATTTCAGTTATAGGCTACAGTACTAGTATGGTTAATATAGATTTTCTAGAAACTAATTAAAATAAAATAAATGAGGGTGAGAGAGGAAAAATACGTATAGTACTAGCAGCTACTGTAGCCAAAAAATTTTGAACTGAACGCTGATGGCTATATCTGCATACAGTATGCTCTAGTATAACAGTGCTTCTGTTATCTACACCCAACAGCACAGAAATAAAAAAACTAAACTAAATAATATTTTATAACAATACATTATTTACTTTTAATTAAAACTTGATTTAATTAAATCAATCAATTAGAAACAAAATCAAGTATTTTTACAATATCATTAATACTGTAGAATATTGTATAAATCCCAAAAATGAGCATTGTAAACTACAATAAAGTACAATTGTAATTCACAGCCATCAAGGCCTTTATGTTCAAAAATATAATCTATATACACCTATAAGCAATTTATCTTTTGTCATTTGCGTGAACACTAATTTCTGTACATTTGCTACATGTTTAAAGTGTAACTTTAAACCTCAGCACTGTGCACTTTAAACCCCAGCTCTGAGCCTGACTACACCAATCTCACAACTTACAAAAAGTATAAAACATAGTCAAGGAGCTGAGTGAGGGGAAGGGAGGGGCTGAGAGGGTCCCACATTAACATCAATTGATTTTGATGATGCACAAGTTAATCAGAAACCAGGTCCTTGGCCAATTTTAAACAGATATGACATGTAGAGCCATTTCCAACCCACAAGATCCATATTTTTATAAAATGGGTATTTTACAACATTGACAACAGCATTGATATGTCTCATCACAGTCCAGTCCTATTATTTAATTCACGTCTCAAAAAACACAATTTAGGGTGCAGTTACTCTTTAATTGTTAGTGTTTTCCAAAATGTATTCCCTTCCACAAGGATTTCAAAAGCCCCTTGACCCTGTACTAAAATAATTTCTGAGATGATGCCAAAATTATGAATTTCTTCTGTAAGAATTTTACATTAACAATTATTAAGTTAAATTCCCAGAAGCAAGCCATACTGTAACTTCTATCGTAAAACTAACCATTCAAACTTTATAGTTTACCATGTTTGTCTAAAGTGCAGTGAAACTTTATTTAAACTAAACTATAAAATTAAAGGTAATTTTCTCTCTTGACATGGGCGTGCTTCAGTGTGAGTGTGTTTGTCATAAATAATTGTGTTATTTCTTATTTTAGGCTTTAAACATTTACTAATTAATTGCAAAAGATAATAATTTTGACAGCTCTCTTCTAAATCTAGTTTTATCTAATCTAATAAATTGTAATATTGTTAATTCTCTCTCTCTCTCTCTCTCTCTCTCTCTCACACACACACACACACACATGCACACACACACACACACACACAGGCACACAAACAGCCACACACACACACACACACACACACACACACAACCATGGACACACTCACAAAGACAAACCGCTAATGGTTAGCTGATGCTCTGCTTAAAAGGACATGCTGACTCAAAATCTGGCTCTTTTACCTCTCCTTTATGATGCTGATATAAACACGAATGGAGGCAGGTAATAATAATAGAGGCCATGCACACTCAAACACAATTGTGAGCTTGCACGTAAACACAGACACGCACACGCACACACACATGCACAAACACACACACACACACACACACGCACACATACACACACACCCACACACGCACACACACACACACACACACACACACACACACACACAGTCAGCATATTGTAAGGTAACTACATCAAGGAAAGCTGAGAGGAAGAGAGAATTGATAGATGGATGGGATGAGAGCACTCTAACAAGCAAGCAGGGGTGTTTCTGGCCAATCTAGCACCCTATTCAAGACCTCTAACCTCCCCCACACCCCTCCCCCCACACACACACGTCTATATTGTACCTCCGATGGCCGTTTCAGAAACACTACCAAATGAAATCATTTGAATCCTCGTGTTAATTAGAAACATTTGTATTCTCCTCTTCCTCAGTCAGAAACAGTCTGGTAGTAGTATAAGTCCATGCAGAACTTTCAAAGCCAATAGACTAACTGATGCACCCAACTTTCACACTTTCCGATGCTGGTTCCTCGGTTGGACTATGCGGCATATTGTTGTCAAACTTTTGCCAATGTATCAACAAGATCGCGACAATTATATGAAAACATAATGACGAGCCTATTAATTGCTGTGCTGTTTCAAAGTAGTGCAGTCACGTCCATTATTGAGCTGACACTTAGCTGAGCCAGTGTAGGAGGCATTCAATACGCCTTTCTGAGAATGTTTTCACAAATCTAGTTGTGTTTGGCTGGTGTTGGGTTTTAAGGAAAAAAAAAATTCTATAATAATGAACATTTTAACTTGCCTATCCCTAAAAACGCCCCTGATGACGAGCCAATTCCACCTCAATAGGGAGTAATGAAGTGACATGTGCGCACGCACACACACACAAACAAACATATACTTTAATACCAAATACAACACATTATAACAAATTAAATTGTATAGAAAATAAAAAATGATTGGAATTATTGCAAAAGGTGGTTATTTTTTGTATTATGAGGTGTGTTTGAGGTAGTAAGGTAGGTAAGAGAGAGAGAGAGAGAGAGAGAGAGAGAGAGAGAGAGAGAGAGAGAGAGCATACATGTGTCTTGCCCTAATGGTGTCACAGCTAGGTCAAATGACATGGCAGCTATCAAGCTCAACCTCTCTCTAGTTGTCTCCATGTCTATCTCATACTCTGGCATGAACGAAGCAAACACATCATTATGTAGTCAAAGTCATTTAGAGGCAACCTAAAGTATTACGCATCAGCTAATTATTCACAGGCCTCAATCCAATAACACACATACAAACACACACAAAAACATGCATGCACAACCACTGTACCCACCACCACCATACACACATGGTTGGTGTCACATTTAACTTCCATTATGGACCTTCACAAATCAAAAACCCTATCCCTATGGATTGTGACAGTGTATTATGGGAAAATTAGTATTTTTTCACAATGATTGCAGGTTTCTCCATTAAGGATAATGGAGAAGAGAAACGGCGAGCGTTGTTTCACTAACCAAGCTATTAGAATCCATTACAATCATTTGCTTAAATGTCCATTACATTCTGTGTATGTGTGTGTGTGCATGTATGCTTGCCTGTGAGTGGTTGCCACAGAAAGAGAGACGGGGTCACATTGGGTGTGTGTAACCACAGTGTATGCATACGAATACATAATGTACAGTATGATAGCATGGTGTGTTCTAGGACTAGCCTATGTACACCTAATGAGCAATATTGCTTTTGTCACTTGTGCATTGTAGTGTTTCCTTTAATAGATAGGTTCAGTTTATTTCAACCCAGACCGTGTTAGTGTTTTTCCCCATCATTTAGAATGATGCATCGCCCAACACCACTGATAGAGATTTACTATTGAGAAAACTGCCGACACATTGGGCTTACGCAAGACGCAGTTTATATTGTCCTTATGTTCTGCTAAATTCAACTCGGCTGGATACAGGAAGGTATTTGGAGGAAGTAACTGCTTGTAACTGATTGTCTAGATCTAAATATGAATGATTAATAATAATAATAATAATAATAACAACCATAAGAGAACAAATGTGACAGAAAGAGAACAATAAAATACTGTAAGATGAGGGAAAGTGAGTCAGAGAGACAGAATTTGTGAGTATTGGAGGATGCAGGAAAGGGGGGTAACAGAAGAGGAATAGAGGATTCCAGCATAGGGATATTGTTAGCTCCTCTGAGGAGAGGCAAGGAGATTGAGCACCTACAGCAAACACACACACACACACACGCGCGCGCGCACACACACACACACACAGATAGAGAAGCCAATAACCCAGTAGAGAGAGAGAGAGAGAGAGAGAGAGATAGAGAGAGAGAGAGAGAGAGAGAGAGAGAGAGAGAGAGAGAAAAACGGAAGGAAAAATAATGGATGAAAGAGTATTAACAGGTTTCTGAGTTTGTGCTAAAGTGCAATTATTTCAGTTCCACAGTTCTGCTGGGCATCCCTACACCCACCAGAAACACAATACATATGTGTTTGTGTGTGTGCTGCTCATCCACTGCAGTTGTTCAGGATAACTACTCAGGGAGAAACAATGTCGCCAATTATCCATATAAACAGTGTGTGTGTGTGCACGTCCTCCGCATGCTCTTTGTGTGAAGAATGCAGCGATCTCGGAGGGAATACTGGTCTAATCCTTGACTCAAGTGGAAGTTCTTGCTCTGTGGTTCTCTACATTCCACTGGTAATAGGCTGGGAGAACAGAGGAGAGGAGGGCAGGGGTGCAGGGAGAAGAGGAGAGACAGGGAGAAGGAGTGTGGAGAAAGGTACAGTAGAGGGGGAGAGACAGCGAAAGGAGAGTGGAAAGGAATAGAGAATGCAAGGAGGGGATGAGAGCAAGAGAAGAGGTTGGCATAAGCATCACTTTTGATTTGTTTAGATTGAGACATGGCGGTTAGCGGGCATGGTACTGTCCTAATGTTGGCAGAGCTAAAAGAACTAGTGGAATGGTCTTGGGAGGTGTTTGCAGCAAAAGTGACGACCTGTTCATAGTTCATTTTGCAGAGGAGAATATCTGGGGTAACAACATATCAAAGGCCTATATTGCTTTCTCACTCTCTCTCTCAGACACAGAGAGAGAGAGGTAGAGAGGGAGAGAGGGAGAAATATTTTCAGAGTGGTAGAAAAGACTAGTGAGAAATGTTTGACAAAAATGAAGCGTCAGCCTAAGCAATTAGTTTCTTTCCGCACAGCTTTTTCCGCTCACTTTTACCGTACTGGAAAGCTCATGATAAATGGACCCCACAGCCTAACCCTTCTATGCCTAGTTCCCGGTTTCTGGGAACGAACGGTTGAACATTCTTGGGGGTTTGGACAAGTGAAATTTTAGTGCTTTTGTATCGCTAGAGAGCTGTCCGGCAAAGCTGAACAAACAGCTTTTGGATTACTTTTTAATGTGATTTTCAGCCGACACCGGAGGGGTGTTTTTGCTCCAAGGTAGAATTATATGCAAGAAGTTTAGCACAAAAGAAAACACAGGGCCTGGGGAGGTAGAGGAAGAAGTACTGGTGAAATCATCAGGATGGGAAGTGTTGGTTTTGGAAAAGATTTCCTCCCTCTCGTTTGGTTTCCTGCAGGCTCATAGAGCTGATCCAAAACCACTGAGAAATGGCTGCTAGCTAAATAACAGCTAGCTTGCGCACTGCACCTGCAAAGAGTGCGACAGACAAAATGGAAGGTGGTAAAATAACAAAAGTTGAAGTCTTATAAATGTATGTTACACTGTGTCATATTGCTGTTGACAACTTAGACAACAATACATTTGGGTACACTAGGGCTGGCCCTAAATACCTGATTATTCAGGTATTCGTTCGTTGGGTATGTATTCGATTTAAAAAAATGTGTTCACAATATGCATGCATGTTTTCCCATGAATCCATACTGTCTCTGCATAAACCCACATTTTAAAATGTTAATTGCTTGCCCTACACTAGGTCATCAACAAATTCTAATGCAATTGGCTCTGTCTGGAAGAAGAGAGTGGGGCTATTCATTCAACAAACTTATTGGGTAATATATCCTATTGGACTTGACGTGTCAATCAAAGCGGACATTTTGAGCACATGGCTATGTTTACGTGTGTGCACACTCTTTTGATTTTTAACAGGTTATGAAAAATGTATTAAAGATCAGTGTTTTGAATGGCGTTTTTTAGAACGAGCATTCAAATACTCGGAAATACCATCAATTATTTAAAGCCTGTAAAATGGTATTTGGGACAGCCCTAGGTCACACCAGTAATAACCACATCATAACAATTAATGACTTGAATGAGTGGTCTTTGGTTTTGGTTGGATAGAAGACACATTTTCAGGTCAGGTTTTGACCATGTGTTGAGACACTTTTTTATGAATATTTGTAGCATTTGATAAGAATAGTTTACATATTATACAGATACATGTTTTTATTGTTTTTATTTACAGTATTATGTTAGTATGTTTTTAAAATAAGATGCTGTTTGTTTAATTATCTCTAAAAACCTTTTCTATGGATCGTAATAATTAATATTTGTATGCTGTATATTAAGTGATTCATTGTTCAGTGAAAACATTTCTAGAGGCCATGGGTGAAATAGTTTTGGATGCACTGGTTTAACACTGGCTTACCCGCTGGATGTAATGTCCTTCAAGCACAGCTGCTCTCAGTAAAAACGCATCCTACTGGTTCTGCTGGGGGCCAGCGAGACACCCCCACTTCTGTCAAACCTGGTTTGTGTTATATCTCTGCCTCTCCTCTGAAGCTCTACCCTAGACTATCTCTCCTTCCCTTTCCTCTCCCTGTCTCGCTATCTGTTTTTATCTCTTCCCCATCTCGCTCTCTCTCTCTCTCTCTCTCTCTCTCTCTTTGTGAGGTTAACAGAGGACTCTTCTGTAATATCTCTCTTTTTCCGCTCATGGCCAAAGATACCCTTGCCCTGACACTCACTCACACACACACACACACGCGCGCATGCACGCACACGCACACACACACACACACACACACAACTGAGTTGTTGCCCTGTCTACACTCTGTGGAGTGTGACTGTGTGAAGCCACACAGCTAATGGGCGATACTGTGTGTGTGTGTGTGTGTGTGTGTGTGTGTGTGTGTGTGTGTGTGTGTGTGTGTGTGTGTTTCTAGGCACTAAATGATGTGTTGGCCTCACTGCTCTTGTCTCAGTTCTCAGATTCATCTTCAAAGACAAAGTGTGTACAGTATTGTGTGTA
>JAODTR010004173.1:0-12249 GCA_025399935.1 Amblyopsis rosae | reverse complement strand
AGGGATTAGGGGCGGGGCACCTGTCACTTTTTATTAGGGGGCGGGTTTGATGACTTTCCTATCACTATTCTCTCTGATTACAAATATTAATTTGTGTTAGTTCCTATTTAATACATAATGTAATGTATTTTATTCACTATGTTATTGCAAATGCTTGTTGCATTACATTATCCACACCTATCGACTGAAGGACGGATTCCTCCCTCTGTTGTCCATTCCCAAGATTTCTTACTTTTTTACCCACATGGTTTTTACGGATGTTACATTGCCAGAGGAAAGGAGCAGGTTATGGGGTGTCATTTGCTTCCATGTGATATTTGGGGTTGTAAAGCCCTTTGACACTGTAATGTGATTAAGGGAAATATAAATTTAATTTATTTGACTTTACAGTATATCCCATTAATCCTCTGCACTAATTACTGACCAAGTATACTGTGACAACAGCAAGAATGCCTATAAGCTATTATAAAATATTTACAATGCTTATTAGACATAGTGTTATACACTAACAGCTAGTCACTAGTAAGCAACACAAAACCAGGCTTCTAACACAATGAGAATTGTTTCATGACTAAACTACTGAATGGTAGGTGGATCCAAATGCAAAGTCGTTTGCAAAGTTGTTTCAGCTGTGATACTCAGGTTACAGGAGGGCCAGGAAAGTGGGAGATGAACTCAGAGTTAAGTTAACAACAATATCACACTTATTAGTTTTTATCAGTTATTCGTTGTTAGCTAATATTTGTGCGTGAGTGTGCGCACGCGCGCGTGTGTGCGCTAACATCCAATTAGCCTACAGTAGGAAACCCCTATTGTCTAGTTAAGACCCTATCTACTGTATACAGTATCGTAGCTATGCCAACCGTGCAGCTGAGCACGGCATCAGTAGACCTACAGTATTACTAGGATAAATCATGCTATCAATTTATTATTTGTTATTAAATTAATATTGCTCTAAACATACATAAAGGGAGAAAAAAGTTAATATATTCACTTGCGAAAGTGGAAGTTTACAATATAACAAATAATTATGAGGGCAGTCCCTCATATTTTATCACTGAAACTATCAGTGGCAGTGTATCAAAGACCTATATAATGATTAATTTAAACTATCTATGTATTGTCTTTACAACTGTTATATTCAACGTAACAACGTTGTTGCAAAATAGTCACATTTATGTCAAAATCCAAAGTATGAGACGTTCAAAGGTTGTTTGTAATTGCCGTACCAAAGTACTGTCCCTCATTAGAAGACCCCTTTGTCTAACGGGAGGTCATTTGTCTTGATATGCCTGATAGGACTTTAATGGAGACGGGATGTTAATTAATAAACAGCGGCCAGCAGTACATGTGTGGACAATTAATAATGCTTAACAAGGCTGAAGATGGATGAGGTGATCTGGTGACGGACTTTAACAAAGTCGGGTTCTGGGGATCAGTGAAACTCCATGACTGCAGTAGTTTGAGATGTACATATTAATGGAGGTGAGCAAGTGGGGATGGAAAGCTCTTAATCACAGATGGCAGTCTCTGGTGGAGCAAGCTGAAAGTAATATAAAACTCATTATTCTTCTATGCTAATTGTACCAACACTTTGCCGTTGATTCCGCTGCAGTGTGCACACCTGTTCTTACCTATTTTTACCACATGAACATACTGGTGGACAGTGGTCATATCGCTCAAGAGGGAGTGTGACAGTGAAAAAGGTTATTCCTTGTTTAATTCTGTTCTGCAAGCTGTTCTAGATGGTCTTCCTAAAGGGCAGGTCCACTCAAGTTTGTGTTCCATCACCGATTCATCATGACTGCTTGAAAGGATGCCTGGGTTCTGAGTGGATGTGCAGCAATATTTATAAGCTCGGGTCTACGTTCCAATTATATGCAGTCACGTAGCGGTTTTACTGTGTTTACCAAGCTGCTTCAGCTAAGATGCCTAAGCAAGCGTTCCGACTCATAAGCACAGAAACAACACCTGTGGTGAGGGAGACCACTGATTGATGGCACATTCATTAGCTGTGACATTCCAGTCAATAGATATTTTAGGTGGTACTGTTAGTTTGGCTTCGTTGTGCAATGAAGTATTTTAAAGTGTATCACATAATAACACATCAGAGAGCCCAGTACAACCTGAACCCAATAGACTTATATTGGTGGAACACTTGGTTACACACATGCATACACGTCTCTTCCCCTGCTCATTCTTTTTCTAAGAGTAACATGACATCGACTCTGCTGAGAAGGTTTTCAAATTCAAACATAAAAATCTTTTCTGAAGTCGTGCCGTGATTTTGATGTAGCCTAAATGACACACCATATATAGGATTTTCAGTTTAAATTCCCTTTTAGCCAACTCTTACTCTTTTAGCCTGGACCATAATGCTGTATGGTAGAAAGCTAAAAAGTTTTTAAGTCAGCTTGCAAACACTATTCATATTCATAGGGGAGATTGGATTGAAGTGCAAAGTAATCCATTTTGATCCCGGTGATTCAGCAGCTGCCCTGTCACTGTGAGGTAAGATGAGAGTCTAATATCGACGGACCTTGCCCTTGCTTATGCCGATACTGTACGTCTCGGACGCAGACACAGGGCCACAACCCCCCCCCCCCCCCGCCTTCCCCTCTTCCCCCAGGGCAGTCCCTCGGCTCCACGACAGAGAGAGAGTGACAGATGCTCCTGATGCATAATCCTCTCAGACAAAGAACGGACCTGGTAATAGGAATCGTTCTGCAGGGGACGTGGTGGGCATTCTGTTCCAAGCAGCACACACACACATCTTTCAAATGATTGACAAATCCCTCACCGCACACACACACACACACACACACACACACACACACACACACACTGATGAGGTTTTGGCCAGTTTCTCCCTGATGTGTTCCTGTGTGTTCTCTGCAAAGCAGCATGCTCCATCGCGGGTTGCCTTACATGTGTTACTGCCCACAGACGCTGTGCAAGACATTACTTGAATGCGAGCCACGTGAACGCTGTTGGCAAACTTTTACTTTAGTGTTTTGTCAGAAAGACAAGGAGTGACGGGGATGTGAGGTGTTGTTTGCGGTGGTGAGTAGTTTTGAAGCACCCCTAGCTAATGCAATTTACAGGAATCAAAAAAGAAATCCTGCGGTGCACCTGCTTGCATCTATAATCCCGTTCTGAAAGGTTATAAATAGAAATCAGTTCTCCCATAGTGCAGGTCATATACTGTATGCTTGACTAAAAGGCCTGCTACAGTATGTTTTTCAACTGGTGGTCATGTCTGGCAGAAAACTAATATGTTTTCCAATAGCTTCTGCTCACAAAGCCATTAGACCTGCGGTGCTTCTTTCATCGAAAACCCTAATGGCCTCCTGCTTGGGACAGGTGCTCCACAAATTGCTTCCTCTAAATGATTAACGAGAGCAGATTTATTAGAAAGGTTGCATGTAAGTTTGGACTTGTGTTTGTGTGTGTGTGTGTATGTGTGCGTGTGCGTATGTGTGCGTGTACATATATTTAATTGTGGGGTTAAGATAAAATTGGTAGTAAGTTGGTGCAAAATGAAAATGGCTCAGGTCGCATGGCTACTCCGCATTCCAAGCCTGTGGCATACTCCCCCGTGTTGCCTTTATTAAACAGGATGGTCTATTCATTTTATGACTAAGAGAACAAGTTATTTGAATGCAGTCTCATTTTGTAGTGATTAACTAACATTAACGGGTCAAATCCCATACAGTATAAGCTTTACTGCATCCGCAGAGACATGGGTACTCTGGCGACATTTATCATTTTGTAATTAACTTTCATGAGCCTATTTTTAAACCATTAACATTAGTTCATCATGAAGACAATCTGAAGCCATATTTAATGTGTAGTTTGTCAAATGTCAAACTGCAGCCTAAAGTTCCAATTTGAGTTCACACTTTCATAAGTATTTATTCAGTCCGACACCTGCTGGTCAATGTAGCCCACAGCCTTTGTATATCACTGTCACATCCACTCGTAACAGAACAAAGGTGAAGTGACCTGTCACAGTTTAACATCCTAAGCTAGTTGAACACCTGAAACTCATAGATTTACAATGAATGAAAACACCACCACAGGCTTCCTCTCTTTGAGATGAAACCAGACAGATTAAAGGTGAATTTACATAGGATTTTAGAGCTATGGTATAATATCTTATCTATCAGACATCTTTTCAGCCATCAATGAGTGAAAGGCTTCTGTGAGAAGATCCGCTCTGGTCGATAGCCACTGCCTCTATATAACTTTATTTAGATTTTGGCACCCGCCCAAAATAATTCTGACCAATAATGTCCAGCAAATCTATCTTGTCTGTCTATAGCAAGAATGCGCACACAGATACACACGTTTGTCAATTGCTTTTCGCAATGGCAGACCAATGAATTCCAGAGTGACAAAGCCAAATATAACTCTCTTTCATTCAGCTATCTTTTGTTGCAACTCTCAAATCCTGCCTACAGCACCAACTGTACCTACCTAGAGGGACCTTATTTATGTAGGCAGTAATCAATGTGCTCACGTAGGCCAATGGAGATGACGTGTATTTGTCAAATTAACCTATCCTACAAATTCTACCCTTATTATGTACAGTACCACTTTACAATAAGCCGACCTTTATAAATGATTTACAACTACATTATTAATTAGGTTTTAAACATTTTATAAAGCATTATTAAATGATTATAAACAAGTTATTACTGCTTTCATGTGGGCTCACTATTTGGCAAGATTAAGATACTGCTATCTATTTGTTATGTTAATATTTCAGCTCTTGCTGTCATGTAGGCCTATGATACTATATCATTATGTTAGGTTTATGTCTCTCAATACCTCAGCAGTGTACTGAATCGATACCAGGGATTTACAGTCTTCACTGACAGGAAGACTGGAAATCATTATGTTATGTGTAAGGAAACATCAGATTTGACCTAAACATTGCTTTCCAAATTTGTAAATGTCCAAACTGGTCACAAAAAAGGGGGGAGGGGGGCTCCAAAGGACTTGTGCCCAGAGGCCTCACAGGAGTGAAACCGGCCCTGCACAGCTGAGCACAGACGAATACTGAAATCAATGTCAACTATCAGGATGTGAGATTCGCTGGTGCTCACGGGGCTGAAATTAAAAATGTTTACTTGAGCTGGAGGTAACGTTATTCCCTGACATATTTAAAAACATGAGTCTCTGTAAAAGGCAACGATGACATTTAGCATGTGAAAATGTAGTGCACCCTACGCATTATAGTAGTAGGGTGTTAACGAAAATTACCCGCAGCCAATTTATTCAGTAGCCTATAGCCAGTAGCCAGTAGTCCTACGGGAAAGTTAATTGTATTTTAGCCAAGTGCACTGTCAAGCAGACTACTGTAGGACGTCATCTCAGCCTAGGCCTACTACTTTGATCTGCTAACATTTAATTTAGAGAGGAGAGAACACAGTTTACCTGATTGCTATTCACGCAATTCACTCGCAATTTTTCTCTCTCCTCTTATTGAGACCATGAAAGTTACACATCCTCTCATTGATCGATCCACGGCACGACACGTTGTAAACTTGACCTGGGCAATGCAGTGAGAGGGAGTTGGGGCCTAGACGTAATTTTGGGGCCCTACGTAGCTTGTGTAGTGATCATATAGGGCCGACCGGCACTGTCTACTACTCTACTAGGCTAGTAACATTTTAACCTGGCTAGTGGCCTGTATTTAGTACTTTATATTCAGGCCATAAGGCACTTTGGATAATGATTTTACTATATATTTACATGGTAGTAGACACATGCTGTAAATATTCTGATATAATATTGGTTGCTTACAATTGCTGGTGTATAATCTGTCCAACTAATTACAAATGTACTACATGTAAAAATATATGTATGTATTTGCCCAATCTGAGTCTTAGCAGCAACGCTACAAATGTGGGCTCACTATTTGGCAAACAGCAGGCCACCCCATCCCAATTAATCAAATATAATAATTATTAAAAAATTGTTCATAACCTAATCAGTAAATAAATTAGTAACCATTCATGAACTTTTTATAAGGGTAGTCCTACTGTAAAGTGGTACCCAATACTGTAGTTTAAACTATTGACAGTATTTTCATCAAAGCTTATCACAGGATACTATAGTAGTATAAATGTCCAGAGTATCACCCATGGGATAGGGTTCCCTGGTCCCGTTTTACCTAGCTGGTGTTCTATCCACCACCTGTAGCTGTGCACACTGCAAACACACCCCAGCTTTACACCAGTCTGCCATCACCAATCACTCACTTCATGCACCTGCTTGTGACTGTGAGTTGGGAGGGTATACGTTTGCAGATTTGTTGGTATTATTGTTATTGTACGTGTCTACCTGTTGTTTGACAGCCTTTTGGATTAAACACCCTGTTACAGTACTTCTTGTGTAATTATACTTTGTGTTTCCAGTGTTTTGTTTAGTTCGCACCTACACTCACCACTGAAACACACTTACTGTATAGTTTAGCATTTTTAACTAATTCACGCCATGTGAATTAGTGTATAAAATGCGGAGCCTGTGAGTATTCAACTTGTCTCATGCATTTTACATAAGTACCTCCAAGCTGAATGTCAGACAGCAGTGAACTAATACATGCACTTGTTCTGGTTCCCATGAGGTGCCAGTGCCTGGCTGTCTAGTGGCCGCTAAGCATTTACCCGGGCCCCTCCTCGAGAAATTGGGAAAAGGGTAGGAAGATAAAAAGCCACTTTCCCGGATTATTTTACAAAGGACTTTTGAGCATGAATGTATCGTTTTATTTAAAACTGTTTTTTAGGCAGGCTAAATTTGCATTGATGGCACAATGTAACTCTAAAAAAGGTTTTGCTGTTGTGTTTTTTTACATAACCCCTTCTATTGAACTAATTCGTAGAGCATTAAGAGAGCAAGTATGTAATTGGCCAGGGTCCAATAATATGGAGAGTACAAAATTACAATACAATAACCTTTGAAACTATGAACAAGCCTATATATAACCAGAGCAGAACCAGCAGTAATATTTTTAATAATTAACGTGTGAGAAAATAACATGCTTCCTGCAATACTTTCGCATGCGTGTCTCTCAGGCCAAAGCGTTGAACACATCGTTCAGGTGATCACGTGTTTTCCAGATGTTTTTTGCCCGGACATTTATGGTCAAAGGTAACTCCAAACACCGGGTTAAGCAACACCCAGTTAGACTCAATAATCTCTCCTATTTTATGTCATGAGTGTGTGGCCCACCGGTCAGCTTTGGTTTTAAGTGAGCGGTAGGAAACACTGCGGTGATCATGCTCAACTTGCTTTCACCACCGGTCAGCTTTGGTTTTAAGTGAGCGGTAGGAAACACTGCGGTGATCATGCTCAACTTGCTTTCACCACCGGTCAGCTTTGGTTTTAAGTGAGCGGTAGGAAAAACACTCCGGTGATCATGCTCAACTTGCTTTCCACGAACGGTCATGTTGGCCACACACAGCCAATAACAAAAAGCCTAGCCAAAGCTTGCACAGTTTGACGAGTATGACATCGGAGTTTGTGACGTGAGATCAAGATGATCTCGCAAGGACGCTTGTGTTTGGATTCATAGAACATGTAGGTTTGTGTGTATAGTGTCATTGATGAGATGCACGATGCACTGCTGCCTGTATTACAGTGCGGAGTTCTAGTGCTCCACCCATAGAAATAGGTACATACTCATTGACAGGTATTGTTCCACTAGGCTCTCTGTGTTACAGTCAAGCAGGAATAGAATGTGGCATCATCATGAACAATTTACTATAGTAAAACTATTTACTATGGTAAATTCACGTCATTGTCAATATCTTTCATTTTTGGGCATAGCCTAAAATATATTTGTTTACAAAAGGACAGCTGAATAAAACTGCAGCATATTGACAATAATAATGCCTACTCTAATAAAGCAGTGATACGTATTGTCATTTAATAGGCTATTATAATCTTTGAAAGACCTTATGTAGCTTCTGTCATAATGTGTCAGAAGCACCACCCCAATAAAATGACTGGACCTAGCTGGCCACCCCAGTAGAACAGTTCTGGCCACTCCCGTTTGTGTCATCAACAGAATCCCTGTAGCCTACCAAATGTCGCTTTCAATACATCTTTCCATCTGAAATGTGTGCTGTCTCATTATGATATGAAATGCATGAAAATCAAAATCAGAATATGTTGACAGCCATTTGGACATATCCTTCAGTTTGAACAGTGCACTACTGTGTGCGCTGACTTACGTGGTTCTAGAGCCACGCTGGTTCTACCATCATCTTTTGCATCCTGCTGAAACTCAACAATCTAAAGCAGGAAAACACAAAGATGGTTTTGTTGTTGTTAGCCATGTGAGCGTTGTTCAAGCCACAGCCTATATGGACAGCCAAACTCCTCCCTGTTGTTGTTAGCCATGTGAGCGTTGTTCAAGCCACAGCCTATATGGACAGCCAAACTCCTCCCTGTTTTGCAACCTGCTGTTCAGTCCACTGCTGTTCACGGCATTCATTGAACGTGTAGCAAACTTTCCACCATCTTGATGGCAGGGGTAGCCAAGGAGCTAGGGAAGGGGATTGTGGGGGAAGGGGTGGGGCTGAGAGGGGGATGCCATTAACACCAATTGATTTTAATGACGCATGAGTGGACCAAATGTACGGGCGATTACGGATATGACATGTACTGTAGAGCCGTTTTCAACTCATAAAATACAGAATTGTATCAATGCGTGATTTTGGTCCATTATAACACCAGCATTGATGCATCTCGTCACAGGTCAGTCCTGTTACTTAGTTAACAGCTCAAACACACTTTAGGGTGCAGTTACTCAAGTTATTTCACAACAATGACCAAACAAGCAAAATATGAAACAGAAAAAGACAATACATTAACAGTAAAATACTACATAATAGTAAGGATGTGAAGATGTAATTTATCTCTTTTACTGTACAGTATACATTTATAACATGTATGTATTTTGTCTGTTGAAATGCAATTATTTTCAATACTACTCAACCATGACATTGCTGCATGTGCGCAAATTCAATTAAATCCAATTCTACTGGCAAGACCATATTCCATATCCATCTTCCATTCCAGATATGAGCATATCCATATGACAAAAAATGCACTGAAAGGTCAGCCTGCTTGTATTGTAATTATATGATGGGTATTTTTGAAGACATTTGGTTTCAGGTGCGTCACTAAGAGCTGTCCTCGTGTAATTGTACACCAATATGAACCATATGGTTTTTGCTAGGGTTTTTGTTCTTTACAAACTGGAACTCCCCATTGTGTAGATTGAAAGCTGGGGGATGTATTTCCCCAGGTAAAGACAAAGCCTTCTAAGAGCATGGGTTTATATTCTGCATAGAAGGTTACTCAATTTGAAAAAGTTGTGGGTTTATTCTGCCAGGAGCATTGGCATCGCAGTCCCAGTTCGCTTCAATGTAAATACAGTTCAGAAAAGATTATATTAAACAGCGTACTTTTGTCAGTGCCTGGACAGTTCATACTGTACACCTTCAAAGTCTGTTTTGCTGGGGAAAGTGTGAGAAAAATAAAAAAATGTTATCTCTGTGCAATATGGATGTAATTATCCCACACTGGTGTCCTTCTCCACAGTCAGATCAGTCAAAGCCATTACTGTAGCCTGGTGTCATGGGGCCACAGTAATGGCTCCAGAATCATTTCCCCCTTCGCCACAGGCATGCTGGGAATTCTAATTCCACTCACATAAAGACGGTCGCACCAGAGATTGGCTGCCAGATTAGCCCCTTATCCTGAATGTGTCCCCACTACCACCAAGGATACTCCTCCCAAAGAAAAAGTTGTTCTTCACCTTTTTCTCAACCTTGTGAGAAAATATCCATAATGTTGCTGCCACATGTGCTCATGTGAGAGTAAATGTATAGGAGTATGGGAATAAAAGAGTGTTAAGTGGTGGAAAAGATAAGTCCTGTATTTCAGGGGCATGTGTACATTCTATAATGGAGCTACTGTACAGTACAGTCCTAGAATGTTTGTTGTGAGTGTGAGTTCTTCAACCCTTGTGAGGCTGATAAAACTTAACGGTTCAAAAGTTAAAAGAAAACAAGGGCTGCTTTATTTCCATTACACGTGTGGTTAAACATCTGACAATGATGGCAGTCAAGTTCATTTTCACACATCAATTTTCACCGTCCTAACCAAATTACAACAAAACTGTAGTGTGCAAAACACATATATGCACTGACCTTACAGAAAATTTGTGAAACTTTTATTCCTGACCCATCATTTATTTTAAAACGACAATATTTTTATTGAAAACATGGAGTTAATTACACATCTCAGTGGCTTTGCCATGTGCCTCATGGTTTCTTATTAGGAAATAACGTATGCGTGCACCGCTTGCTTATAAAGTTATTTGTTTACTTGACTTAATTTGGTCTGAGTAAAATTAAATCTAGTCAAAGGTTAATCAGCTATCCTACTCAAACAGCTGACATTAATATTGGCCGTAGTCAATTATGAATCTTTTATTTATAATCTATTATATTGAATTTCAGATAGGCTACAGGGTGAAAAACTGTATTTCTAAAATCAAGTCTATAACACTGTTAGAAATGGGCAAAAAGACTACTCGCTTGGACAAAACATGTCTATTTTCTACGAAACATGGACAGACACAGTATATTGCTAGAAGCATGTCCCTGAATGCCATCAGTTCATACTGCAGTGTCCATTAATCTATCTCTAATGAGCGCTGCGTCCACCTCTGGCTGTCAAACAGCCATTAGACTGTTCTTTTAGACTGGGGAAAGTTCCAGCCCATCATTTAAAGTGTGCCCCTCATTTAAAGTAAGACCCAGCTGGCCATTAAATTTCCTTCCTGATGTGGGTCTATTTTCTGGTACTTGAAATGTACAGTAAGCAATAACAAATTGTGCTTCTGAGTAGAAGTTATACAAAATCTTGCCTAGTGCATTTCTTAACTTCAATCAAATGTCATTCATTGTGTCAAATAGCAATAGAGATGGGATGCAATAGAAAGATATTCTTTTTTTTATAAAATTGAAATCTATCACTTATTTATCATGTTTAATCTGGTGGAGGTACAGTAATTCACCAATAAACTGGTTGCCAACCGCCATAAAACAAAACTAAGTATCATCCTTATGATGCCGGGTGGCATAATGCATACTACTCTACAGTAATAATATACAGCATATTGTCTCTCTTGCAAATGATTTACAAAGCACAGCTCAACCCTGTCTAAACTGGGATATTGTCTATATTACAAAGAATGACAGAAAATGTGACCCAACTTTGCAACATACTGTAACGCTGGGATGGTGAAGCGAGTGCAAATGAACGAAAAATAACACGGCAATGGCCGCACTTCGGGTTCCCTCAGATCCCTGGTGCAGGACCGCTCCCTGACGTGGGGCGGCTCCGACGGACCCACGACGTGGCACTGCTTGCCGACGTGGGCGGCTCCGGCGGACCCTCGGCGTAGAGCGGCTCTCTGTCGTGGGGCGGCTCCGGCAGACCCCCGGCGCGGCACTGCTTGCTGACACGGGGCGGCTCCAGCTGACCCCCGGCTTGGAGCGGGCTCCCAACGCTGGCAGTCTGCGGCCCAGAGGCAGGATCAGGATGCGGCCCAGATGGTGGGGGCGGCAATGGCCGTGCTTCGGGTTCCCTCAGATCCCTGGTGCAGGACCGCTCCTTGACGCGGGCCGGCTCCGACGGACCCACGACGTGGCACTGCTTGCCGACGTGGGCGGCTCCGGCGGACCCTCGGCGTAGAGCGGCTCTCTGTCGTGGGGCGGCTCCGGCAGACCCCCGGCGCGGCACTGCTTGCTGACACGGGGCGGCTCCAGCTGACCCCCGGCTTGGAGCGGGCTCCCAACGCTGGCAGTCTGCGGCCCAGAGGCAGGATCAGGATGCGGCCCAGATGGTGGGGGCGGCAATGGCCGTGCTTCGGGTTCCCTCAGATCCCTGGTGCAGGACCGCTCCTTGACGCGGGCCGGCTCCGACGGACCCACGACGCGGCACTGCTTGCCGACGTGGGGCAGCTCCGGCGGACCCCCGGCGTGGAACGGGCTCCCAACGCAGGGCGGCTCCAGCGGGCCCCCGGCACAGCCCCCAACCAACCCGAGCCCGTGAGCCGCTGTGGTCTGGTGGGCAAGCTCGCCTATAACACCGCGAGACTCGCCTTGCCCAAACACGGCCCAGAGCAGCTCAACGAGCTCCGGGTAGTCGGGAAGCTGCACC
>JAODTR010004172.1:0-12250 GCA_025399935.1 Amblyopsis rosae | reverse complement strand
GCACTTATACAGTCCAAGGGTCCAAACCTTCCAAACCTTAATACTCCATACGCATGAATTATCCAAATGGGGCGTGGCTAGGCTGCTGGATCACTACACAATTATTGACAGGCGTCCTGTAATGTCAAGCCATTTTCTGACAGTTTAGCGCGTATGTGTTATGAATTGATAATGCGGGCATTATGTTTGCAGATTGTGCTGCCTTTAAAGCTCACCATTAATATTGATAAACACAGATAATGTGTCTCATGTGAGAGCAAACAGATCACCAGATGATGAAGTATGCAAAATGCAGAAAAGTGTACATAAATAACAATCTCAAATATATGGGCTATATATAAAGCTCACTAAAGATTATTTTGAACTTTAGTTAGTGTTAGTGCTTAACACATGTCCTCTTGCTACAACAATTACAACTATGGTTGCAAGAAACACTGGGCGGGTCCCTCGAGGAATACTGTATCAGTACTATCAACATATCTCCCAGTATCATCATGGAATGTTCAGCCTCTAATTATGGTAAAATTCTCCAATCATCCACTTTCATAGCACCAGGCCTACAGATATCACCTATAATGCAGACCTTGGACAACTCTTTAGAGTAACAGGTAACAAGAAAAGGAGATTAAACTCTGTGTGTAGCAGGTACCGAAATAGGGTATTAATCATATACATCATAGCGTCTGATCACAATTATAGAATTGTAACAAATCGATAAGCCTATATAAAATATATATAGAATATTTTTGAGCACGTGCTTTGACAAATATTAGGCATATTGATCACAACTTTATCTGTTCAGTCCTCTAGTTTAAACATAATTATAAGATTCACACCGATAAGTACATAACATAAATTAATGCCTATTTTTGGTGGAATTTGAAACAGATTGCATCTTTATTCCATTACTTGTACTGTAGAATAGAGAAAAAAATTTTCTTAGCAAATGCCCTTAAAGGAGTCATTTCATGTCTTTTTTCACTTGTTGACACAGTTCCTTGACTTCTCAATACAATGTAGTTGAAAGGTTTAGGTGAAAATACCAGTCAAATCAATAGTGGCTTTTGAGAAGGCAAATTTAAATGCAATAACGCACACACAAGCGAAATCCAGGAAATGTTTGGCAATTCGAAAATACAGGCCAGACACACTTTTTAATGTCTCAGAGAACATACAGTATGTCCTGGAAAAAGAGGACGTATGATCAGCCTAGGAGTACGATATAATTCAACATCTAATTTTTTTTACATATTGCAGCAATGCAGCTACCGGTACTGTTACAGTATCTGGCTAGTAGCAGTGATCCATGTTTTGTGTAATAATACAATAATAACACTTACCAAGACACAATGAGAGCACGTCCTTTGGTGAAACTACTTATATAATGTAAAAAACAAAAATAAGCACCTTTGAAATCAATTTTCTCGCAGTAGCTTTTCTCGCAAGCAGCAAGCTAGCGCCATACTACGCAGCACTCAGTTTGTGGGGATTTATTCTGACGAGTCTCTTATTGGCTGAATATACTATCGTTTTTAAATTTTATCGTTATATGCTTTCTCTGAAAAAAAACTTTATGGCAACAACCGATTTACGAAGTTTAACGGCTTTTGATTAACATTGAAGTTAATGGGAACCAGTCGCTTTTGGCATCAAATCGCAAAATGGGCCCATAGCTTGCATCAACTCATAGAAAAGTGTTGATCCCTTGGGTTATTATACATATTTTGTTTTCAATAGAAGATAGGCAGGCTTCCTATCAAAAGAGAACGTAACAGTATGGGAAATGTTTTTCGTTTTTTATTCAAATGTATTCCTAATATTGTATCGGTACCGTACAGTAATACTGTCGAGGCCATTACCAGATCTGATTTTAGTTTTTACTGTACAGTACTAGTAGCTATGACTAGCTAGTACACAGTATGGTACCTTACCATACTTACAGTTACGTACCGGTACCGTACTGTATCAGGACCGGTTTTCAGGCCAGCTCAGATTCACAAACGCCTCAGGTACTGTAGGCCTACCATGGTACCATAGTATACGGTTACTGTACAGTGCGGTATAATATATGGGTATCGTACTGTGCATGCTGATGACTGTTACTGTACAAAACGTATTGTATTACGGTAAAATTGTTACAGTCCTACATATTTTGCTAATATCATATTTTTTGTGTTTGTGTGTTGCAGACATAAAGTAGACAAGGGACACCTTGCAATGTACAGTATATTGTTTGAATTTAAGTGAATATTGCAATGACAATTTAAATTCAAAAATAAATTGCATAGTCATAAGAAAGATGGAGAGAACAGATAATTAAACCTAACAACACATGGCTTTCTGGTAAATCTGGAAAAGATCTACAGCCAAGCCAACACTAGACTTAAATTTCAACATACACAATATTATTGGGTACAGTATGTGTTTTTTCCAATTATTGTATCCCATGTCAAGAGGAATTTCTTTTTTGATATTACTAGTATCTCATCTTCATGATTTTTTGTTCTAGACATCATGCAGGAAAAAGTTGAGATATACTCTGAATGGTGATCGATCTTCACTTTGCGAGATGAACGATGAGCATTTTCAACTCCAACTGAGGTAAGTACTATTTCAAATAAAATATAACAAATATACAGTGAAGAATATCATCCATATGCAATGAAAATACAGTAACCTTATTGTAGAAGCAGAAATAAACAAATAAATTAAAAGAAAACCTTTTCCATTGTTTTTAACCCCGCCTCCTTGCGCCACAATATGATCAATAGCCCTATGTCTGACTGTTGCCGAATGTATCAGTGCACACGATAAACGCAGAAAAAAAAGGTCTACGGGCAGATGAAATCCACTGGCAGTCTGTGGGCAATGTGCATCATACCTGGCAGAGAAAATATTCCATGTGAATGTTTAACAGGCAGTAGCCTACAACAATAGTAGGCTAATGGCCTTCTTCTGTACAAATTCGCTGGCTTCCACCTCACATCAATTTATAAAATGACCGTATACTTAAAGACTTTGTTGCTCACAATCAATGCTTACTTTCATTTGAGACGTCTTGTTCGTTTGCGCATGCAGGTCACTTCAGAACTGTGATCAGTTCAGAATAGAATCTGATACGTGCCACATTAACAGGTAATGTGAACAGCAAAACAAAACAATCTGATTTGAGCACTAAATCCTACGGAGGACCCTACAACAATGATGGCCTTGATGTGATGTGTGTGGGTTAATGTGAACTAGTGCTATCCAATGCCATCGCCCTCCCCCGGAGGTATTATCATCATCACCAGGCAAGGCTATGCTGGTGTGGTCCTCTGGAGCCTCACTGGAGTAAATACGGTCTCTTCTCCTACAGCATTTCATAAATGTTTCTGGAGGGTTTATTCATGTGCAAATTGAGTAAAGCACCTCAACACACACATGCACACACACACACACATGTGCGCGCACACACACACACACACACATACTGTCTAGTACATGCACAGAGGCACAGGGCTGTTTAATAGGAAGAGATTCACAAATCAGCCGGTGTTGAGCTAAGCCTGTGGCTCTCTATGCCGAGGGACCGGCATTATATTTAATACTCTCTCTCTCTCTCTCTCTCCCTCTCTCTCTCTCTGTATATATGAGGGCCGATTACCACTTCGTCTACATCTGTGTGGCTGTGTGCATCAGAGTCCATTACCTGTGTGTGTGTGTGTGTGTGTGCGTGTGCGCGGCAGTCTATTACTGGACCGGGGGTGTCCGTGTTTACTCATTTGTACCGTCCTCCAATAAGTTATCCTGGTGCCACTCTGCTTCA
This sequence comes from Amblyopsis rosae, assembly GCA_025399935.1. Classification (NCBI taxonomy): domain Eukaryota; kingdom Metazoa; phylum Chordata; class Actinopteri; order Percopsiformes; family Amblyopsidae; genus Amblyopsis; species Amblyopsis rosae. The sequence continues at coordinate 8,442 of JAODTR010004172.1, read as the reverse complement.
CATGCACACGCTCTGTGCACGCAGAGTGAAAGTGAGCGAGAGATTGGGAGAGACATCTAGATACTGGTATCATGCATACAGTTGTGCACTCACAGGGGCATACAAATGGGAAAAATCTCAGGATAAAGGCTCCCAGGATCCAGCCATAGTAATATGAATGCAAATAGGATTAAAGTGCCAGCTTTAAGGCTGATATACAATTCACTGTGCTTATATGATGGGCTGAGGCCATAGCTATACAGCATGCTCTCAGTGGAAATGAGGACATGTTTATGAAGATGGGTTTCATACCTGCTGTCTATTTATATTTGTATACCTCTTTGCCCAATCAGGCTTATTGTGATAAGCAGATGGGAAGGTCTCCCTCATTAACATTCACAGCCTCGTCTTTCAGGTGGTTCTCACTCCATATCGGTTAGAGTTTTGTCTGGGGGAGAAAATATTGTCTTGATGTAATGTGCATTTGTTTTGACAAACCCACCAGGGTGAACTACAAAGGCTTTCCCTTTTAGGTCCAGACAGCATGAAAGGCTTTTTATTCTTTGGCTCGTTTACCAAGCATTTAGACCTACTAGTCTCCTGAAGAAAACATAGATATATAAACAGAATGAATAGGCTTCACGCTGGGGCTAGCACTCTCAGATTCACTAACTAGTTGGAGTGAGAGAGCAGTCAAGGCTTCTTGTGGCCTTAACCTCTTGTTCACTGTTTATGGCCGTAAAATTATTTGACATTTGTCTGCTGTATTTCTTGTCAGAGTGAAAGAAGATACGGAGCATTCTGCTTCATATATTTACACTCATTGTGTCCTTTGAGAAGTTAAGCCCACCTTTCTCTCCTGCTCTCCCGGCCTGCTTTATCTCCATCCATGAAGTTCAGAAGACTGGATGCCATTCATTAGAAGAGCTTCCCGTGGCTGTAATTCACCTCAATCCTCTGCAGTCTTTAGTTCCCTTTCTGAGGCTGTAAAGTACAGCCTCACACTCAAGAGGGAGTGCCGGGCTCCAGTGGTTACCAGAGAAGGGTTAAGGAGTTGGAGGAACATCCCTGTGACACCCAGGGTCAGGTGACAGACCTGCCAATGATATATGGACACTCCCGTGACAGGACGGTCACAAGACGGCATATTGCAATGGCTCTTGATTTGCCCGTTACTCTGTTATCTTGAGTAAGATCATTAAGACAACTAAGGTGTCCTTAAAAATAAATGAAGGCCTTTAAAAATAAACAAGAACATATCAAATCCACATCTGAATTGAATTAGTGAGCATAAGATGCTAAATACACGCATTAGAACATTATGGAAGCACTTGTTTTCAAATAACAAGATTTACCTGACTTCAATGATAGCAATTCGTGTAGGTATATCATTGATACTTTTACGATTAACGTCGTCCTCAGACATCAGAATGAACAGGGGGGAGTCTAACGGGGCAGAGGAAGTTGACCTTTACCGTGACAGGTTGAGAGAGGTTAAAGCAGCAGTCATATAGAATTATTACATGAGACCCGGGATCAGACAAGCTATAAATCGCCATATAAATCTTTTAAAAGAGGCTTTGCCAAATTGTACACCACCCTTACAATGATTAAGTAACACAGAGCTCTCCCTTTTTTCACGAGCAGAGAGGTCATGAAGTTACAGGTTGCGAGTCACTGTAACTTGTTTAGAGGCATCAGTTAAAAGATACATTAACAGGCTTTATAAGGAGATAACATGTGTGTGAGAGTGTGTAATATCAGCATGCAGACTTAGTGACACTATGCTGTCTATTTTTGTAGGCACAGGCTGGACATCCAGTAAAACCCATACTGACATCATGGCCGCCAGGCTTTATTTAGTGCCATTCCCCCAGAGAAGGAACAGGGTACTCTGTGTCCATGAGGGAGCGGTTTGTTTTAGCATACATCTGACTGGGCGTCACGGAAACTAACTGGGATGGAGGGCAGAAACAGACCCTGGATTGGTCGCAGGTTGGCACCAACCTGCGACCCACCTGATGCCAACCTGTTAACCATCTACCCAACACCATCATGTTAACCATCCACCCAATATCAACCTGTTAACCATCCATCCAATATCAACCTCTTAACCATCCACCCAATATCAACCTCTTAACCATCCACCCAATATCAAACTGTTAACCATCCACCCAATATCAACCTCTTAACCATCCACCCAACACCATCATGTTAACCATCCACCCAATATCAAACTGTTAACCATATCTGACACCATAATGTTAACCATCCACCCAATATCAACCTCTTAACCATCCACCCAACACCATCATGTTAACCATCCACCCAATATCAACCTCATAACCATCCACCCAACACCATCATGTTAACCATCCACCCAATATCAACCTCTTAACCATCCACCCAACACCATCATGTTAACCATCCACCCACTATCAACCTGTTAACCATCCACCCAATAGCAACCCAATTACCCAACACCATCATGTTAACCATAACTAACACAAAGTAATAGATAACTTCATGTTAGTCACCCTTAATTACTTATTTAAAGAAAGTAGTTTAATAACTGTAAAAGAGAAATATGTTGTTGCTGGTTTAGGTTTGTGTACACTATACATAGCAGTAGCATTCAGGTTTCTTTATAAAAAGTAAAATCTGAGTTTGGATTATTTTCTAGATACTTGAGAATTCATTAAAATGATTATTTGTTAGTGCTGTTTTAGTAATATTGATGTAGAAATGTACACTTCCTTGTTTAAAGATATTTGACTTAGTTAACCTGGTAAGGCAGAGCCAACATCCAGATCGTTAGTCAGCAACCTGGGTTTGCAAATAAATAGCTGGTGAGCCAGAGCCTGATGACATCACAAGGAAGGAAATCCCTTAAAAGGCTGGTCAAGGCTGTTTTTTAAAAAAAATTTTTTATTGTAATGGTGACATCTGGAACCACAATGGTGCGTTTCAGCAGCTGGCCACTGCTTTAGGTTAAAATCCTAAAAATAGGCCTATCTTCAGAAGCCGTGCCACAGGCAGCCAGGAAATGCTTTGATTTCTCTTTTACTATTTTTTTGGGATTTTATAAGAATATTCAATAAAGCTTTTGGATCTGGTGAACAGGTGGCAGGGTTTAAATTCCCCCACAGTTCATGCTGATGCAAACTTCCTTGACATATTTTAGCATCACAAAGCCCTCTAACACATGCAAAAAGGCACTGTGCTATTCATAGCAATGCCTGCATTATATGTTATTTGCTCCTTCGAAATGAGGAAATGGGCAGTCATGTTGTTGATGGTGATCAAAAGGAGAATATAAATAATAATAATATTTGGTATCCCAGGTGGTCTGTGCAATTAATGAAGACTAAAATGAGATACTGGGCGATTGTGTGTTCGTGTGTGTGTGTGCGCGCGTGTGTTCGTGCTTGTGCATGTGTGTGTTACGCATATTTCAGCACCCATAAGTAACCTGAAGCTGGTTTAAGAGCCCACCTGTCCCTAGTTGTGGACAGACGAGGCCCGGCTGCCAGGCACTTCATTCAGTTCTATTGCTAATGCTAACACCAATGCTAACATTAGCACTAACATTAGCTACTGTTTCCCTCCATCAGCCCAGCACCATTCCGCTGGCCGCAGCCAAAATGGAATGTGATATTTGTCATGATGGGCTTTTATTAACTGTTGGAAATATTTAATAAACATTCTAAACAGATACACAATGGAATATATTTTCTTATTATATTGAGCCTACTTGGATAAATACCATATGTCCAACATATACTGAACCTTTTGGTTTTCTTTGTGAATTTTGAAACAAAAACAAGATAGCAGCAAGATATACAACTGTTTTTAACTTGTTTTACACTTCACTGTGTAATTGCAGCATGTTTTCATTTTCGCAACATGCATCCATGAATTAGCAAATTAACGTTTTAACCCCAGTGAACTCCCCTCCGCAGCATAATGTGGCTGTGAAAATGAGCAAGGGCACTAATGGCTTTTAGCATTGCTGGCAGGTTTTAAGTGTGATCAGTGGGTCTATGTTTATATGTGTTGTCCTGCACCTCCAGAGATTACAGCAACGATACCAATTAGTCCAATCTCATTAGCCTGCGAGACTTCTAATCTGACAGCTCTAGCAATGTGTGTGTGTGTGTGTGTGTATGTGTGTACGTACGTGCATGGTGCTTGTGTGTGTGTGTGGGTTTTAAATGTTAAATACTGTGGAATGTTGTATGGTGTATATTTCAGACACTTACTTAACAGGAATGAGCCCGGCAGTGATTCCTCAACACTATAAACATTTTCGCTTTTCGTTCTTCTGCTTAGAAATTTAATTTACACACGCACGCATGCATGCACGCACACAAAGTTGCAATTTACCCCCACCCTCCCCAGTGGCATGTCTAGAAGAAGTCTCAGCCTCTTCTGTCCAGCAGCACTACGTCACATAAGTAACTGTGCTGAATGTCTGATGTACTGTATATACCCCTGCAAACAATAAGGAAGTCCACTTCCATTGGCTGTTACTGTAGCATTGTCACTCAAGTAGGGATGCAACGATTAGAAATGTTGATAGTATGATTATAGTCTGAGGAATAATCACAGTTTCACAGTTTATTAATATGTATGAATTTCAAAACACTAGCAATGTCGTTTTGGAGAGCGATCTAATGACTTTTCTCCTGCTTTACTGCAAATGGCCCCACAGTTAACTCACTGCTACTTCATTGAGTGTTTCCTCCTGTAAAAAAAACAATTGCTATTAATCTGTGGGGGAAAGGTTAATGTGGATGCCCAGGCGTCACCCTATTTTTGGGTGGTTCCACAGACCTCCCACTGGACTATGTACTAGAAACATTGGTTTTGGTGAAATTTCATAAAAGGATAAACTTCAAATAAATCTGAAATTTATTTCCATCCCCCAGAAATGACCTCAATAATGTATAATTGCATTGTTATGTCTGGAATTTCACCAGTATGTGTAGAAAATATAGCTGAAGGCTAATTAATAAATAAAATAAATAAAAGTTAACAGTATTAATGTTTCAAATAATCCGTTCTCCACTACTGTACTTTGTGTACTGTGTTGACAGTCTCTAAATGTGCATAGCTCTGCTGCTGGATAGCCAAAATGATCACTGTAATTTAGAGCACATTTAAAGAAAACAGCTGTTTGTAGTTGACTTTGTAAAACAATTCGTAGTTCATTGTTGCTGTCTTCTCTGAACTTTTTGATCGTGAGTTATTGAAGCCAGAAATTAGAGCTTGGTTTGATGGTCGCACTTATAAAATCAAATGATGACCTGACATGAATGTAGGCCTACTGTTGGGCAACTTGTGCTATTAAAGTTAGCAAATCAAAGAAAATGTAATATAATTCAGGCATATTTCATGTTAGATAAGTTAAAGTTACCTGACACTCTACTTGTTTCATTGCTGTGGCTGGAGGCGATACGGGCGAATGTAGGCCTTATCATCATCATCATCATCAACTTTTATTATCAGACAGAACCATTACATCATTATCATTCTACGTGTTACAGCAATACCTAAATTTTATAGTTTTTTAAGGTAACTAGCCTACTAGCTTAACTAGTTGGTTATAGCTAAGGCAGGCTATCTTCCTTGCAGTTTGTCATGCACTCCTGAAGTCACGCACGCACTGTTTCTTGCCACTTCACAGAGCTAAATTATTATCAGAGCTGTCTGGAACGGAGACATTCTCTATTTACTAGGGTAATCGAGTGTTCTTTGCAAAGTTTTACTGACACTCAAGTATGTTAGATAGATAATTGACTGGGTGATACCGTAGCATCCAGCCAGTTTGTTTTGGTGTGGCGTGAAGTATTCTATTATTCTGCTGTGGCGCAGCATCACCACACCTAAATAGGAAAAGGAATCACATTCAGTGATGATAGCATGTGCATTTTAGTGCATAGTGGAATTCTTCTAGTATTTGTTCCATCTGCAATCTGCAGATTGCACCTGGCAATGACTTGTTGATTGTCCTTACTGTGCAACCAAAAAGTCATTATTTTGAGAGTGAGGAAAGAAAACACTTGGTGTAGCTGAGTCTTTATGGTTATAAAACCGTGGAGTTTTAAATCCCAGTTAATAGTGAAACCGGTTAATCGCAACATCCCTACTCTGAAGTCTGCATCTGTAATTCTGGTTCTATGCTAGCGCTAGCGCAGTGCGCAGTGTAAATATATTTTAAACAGTAACTGTAGCCTATATTTAAATATTTACAAGACATGCAAACAGCCAGAGCCCTGTTAAGTTTCCCAGAATTTAATACCTTAGTGTAAGTTAAACCGACTTGTTCATTGAGTTACATAGTCACCGTGCAGGTCAAACAAAATACCTCTACTGTCAAATTGACGGATATTGACACAGTTAGCCAGCACTGTGTCCAAGACTTTATGTAACTGTCGACATTGTCAGTTTTAGTTTAATTTAGTTTGGCACTTTGTAGTTTTTGGTTTCTACCCAGCGTGTTAAAGGGGGAACTAATTATTTGCCCGGTAGTGTTCTGCACGTATCGACCCACATTGTAAGCAAGAGAAGCGCGAGGGAGATCGCATAAGTGAATAAGCAAGCAAGCGTGTATAAAGAGTTAGAAGAGCATGATTTAGCCCCTCTAAGTTACAAGCAGCCTAGGCGGTATGTTATGTTGATTTATATGCTGTAATTTTTGTATGTTCAATATGTTTGTCTTAATTTGATTGAACTGAAGTAATTGAGACACATACTTGTATTTTCTTAACTTATTTATTTTCTCTGTTAACCCAGTTCTCACAGGGTGGAAAGATTGTTCAAGGTTCATAAGCAACCGAAGAATAAAAGCCCATATTTTAAACAAGATCTCGTGCTTCGTTTCTACTATGGAGGGAGCTACACTTTACAAGTATATGCATTAATGGCTCTGCGACACTAGTCTAGAATGGTGGCATGGGTGGCAAGTTTTGATTAGCCAACACAGGTGACACGACACCCTAAAATCCTTAAATATAATTGGATTCAGTGACGCACCCACCTGTACGCACAGTACCTACACCTTGAAAGTGTTGCTAGCTTGGTCGGTTTACCATAGACTAAGATGTTATAGGTTATCGTGACTAGGGATGTTCGCAATTAGCCGGTTAAACGATTAAATGCTGTCTGGGACCATCGCTAGTTAGCACCATAAATACCAGTCAGTTAAACTTATTATTTTATTGTATTCGTTTTTTAAAGTAGTTCACTCAGTTTTCCCTGCCTCAGCCTGCACAATTTTCCATGCATTTCTGGTTCCTGGTAGCGAGGGAGCGGGTGCAACTCTAACAGCAGCATACTTTGATGTTGCCACGGTAGCTCCGATTGCAGAAGACGATTCAGAGTTTAAATTTGCAGTGCAGAGTCATGCATTATCTAAGCGAAACAGATATCAAACGAATCTGGATTTACAACCTGTCTGTTTTTGTTTTAACCTCACAGTACAACTGCATTTAATATCGGTAAAATAAAAAGTCAGACTTCTTTCGGGTTCCTGACTGTTCACTTTTGTTTAAGTTTAAGGCTAAATAGCATTCTGCTAGGCTAAACTAGCTATGGAAGTATGGTAGGCCTAAGTTATAATTTGCTAACGCTTCAGCACAGCATGCAGCATACAGTACGGGTACACAGATATAGTCATGCAGAATCAATATAAAGTGAAAGTTGCATGGCGCTTATGTCCCACTGCCTGTGTAATGGAGCTGTATTGGCACCCTCCCACTGTTGTACCGTAGGCAACTGTAACTGTTCGTACTCCAAAAATAAAGCGGTCGATTATACTTTTTTGGCAATGTCAGCTATGCAAGGTGTCACCTGACCACAGGGAGCAATTAGTGTTGGTCAATGACACATTGACACTTGGTGAGGAGTTAACAGGGTTAGAACCAGTGACTTCTTGATCAACTGTCACTCCACTCTATCTACTGCGCCACTGTTGTACTGTTTAATCTTTCTTTGCTGGTTCATCAAAGCAAATGTATGCAAGGTCCTCAAAGCTAATGTTAATTTTATGGGTTACAGCTAATGTTAACTGTACTTGTAGCTAGATTTTTGGGGTTAAGTTTTAAAGAGATGGGAAAGAGGTTACAAAGTGCAGAAACATTCCCAATATATTGCAGAGGGATGTATTTAATATACAACAACCAAATAAATGATACTAAAAAATAAATAAGTGTGTTTACATTATGACAAAAAATGCTACATGCAAAAGGCTCAGGGCTGAATGGGCGTGTTCATAACGTCCCCCCATATCCCCTCCCCCTTTCAACTCTAGGCTATTGCGCATTCTGAAGTGGTGCAACTCACTCGTCTAGCTAGCTGCAATGGCCCGTCTGTCAGCAGGTGAGATTGGCTCAGTAAAACGATATATTTATGAACAGTCAGAAGACAGAAGCACCTGAAGAAACTGCCAAATATCCATGT
>JAODTR010004170.1:0-12252 GCA_025399935.1 Amblyopsis rosae | reverse complement strand
GGCATGCCTGTGTCAGCAGGAGTAGACACGCCCCCTAGCCACTACTAACCCTTCAGCAGTGCAGGATCCTCACAGTTGTCTGCATATTTGTCACTTATTTATTATAGTTGTCATGTGGCTACTGCTGGCTGTACCACAAACTGCACCTAAGTTAAAATAAAGATAACCTTGAACCGTGAGACATTATTAACAAGTTACAGTGGCTGTAGAACCACTGGAAGTTTAAGATTGTGTTATTAACTTTCCATTACCAAATAATCTGCAAAGAAGGCTAAAAGTTGATATTGTGATGAGGCCAATTTGTCTAGATAAGTAACTAATGTCCTGAAATTAGGTAGTGCCAAAGAGGAAGTACTAGGAAGATCAGTACTCCTCTTCTATTTTGTCAGCAAGGAGAGCTGGGTAATTATGGTGCTTGTGACATTCTGTACTTCCACAAGCCATCATTACAGCTGTCCTACTCCCTGTGTATTTCATCCCTTTCTCTCTCTGCTGTCTTTATTTCCCCTCCCTCGCTCTTGCGCTCGGCTTGCTCTCCCTCCATTCTTCCTATTTGCTGGAGAACATGCACCTCTGCCCACCTTTCTCTATTATGGTTTCATTGTACATTTCTGGTTCTGCGGTAATCTCTCTCTCTCTCTCTCTCTCTCTCTCTCTCTAGTTCCTTCATTCCAGCGCCATCTTCCTGACTGTACTGTACTCTCTATTCCCTTGGGCTTCCATCCACCCTTTCATCTAGCCTTTCCTCTGTGCCAGTCACCAAGCCTGTTATTAGCGCTGGCCCCAACCAGTACTGCGCCAGGCCTGTGGAATTAGAGCCCCAGTGTTAACACTGGCATGCAGATTGGCAGTGAAGCATGGCATCAGCGCTGCGATATGTAAAATACCACTGGCTACCCATCTCGGTGTGGTACGCTAAACAGCAGTAATGAGAGCTAGCCTATAGGGCTGTCATTTGTGTGTGCTAAATGCTGCACAATGAAGCTTGTTGGTTTGGTATTTGTCTTCTCGAGGGGGCAGGTGGCACATAAGCTCTGGGACCACAGCCATATTGGAAAGACAATAGATTGGACATAATGGGGCTTGTTTTATTAGTGGGGGATAAAGAAAGGAATACAGAGAGGAAGACAAAGCCTGTTGTGTTTGGATGGCTGTAATAAGAACAATAACGTGATTTAGCACAGCTGGGTGACTGGGCTGCTTTGTGATTGGCTGGCAAAAGGGGTGGTCGCTCTATATCCCAGTCATCAACCAGCTTTTTAGGATACTGTTATCTAAGTCTAGCATTCTATTTACATAATTTCCTCTAAAATCACAAACAGAAGCTACCACCCAATTTTAAACTATTAATTCAACATTTTCATAATGTTTTCTCTATGAATAAATATAACTATGAATAAAAAACAATATACAGTAATGTTAATAATATATGTCACCTTTAAGGTGACCAGATGACAAATATAAAAGCATTTGAACACATTACAAATAAGATAGCAAACTACTAATATATAGCTAATTAGTTAGTGCGTATGAGTGTAAGTATTTAGGTGGACGGGTAGTTATTTTAGCCGTGTTTTATTTGATTAATAATAATATGTAGGTAGTACTACTACTCACAGCAAGGACCCTTGCGCAAGACCTTGATCCGTCTCTGGGTGTTGCACTGGGCCTTCTCCAGCTCACACTCATTGGAGTAGGTGGACGAGTCCGAGCCGCAGACGGGCGCCACCACCGACGGACATGGCACTCTCTTGCACACACACTCCGCCTTGGCTGGGTCGGTCAGGTTTCTCTCACACTGTGCGCCAAAGCCACACAGCATCCCTCTGCAGCCTGACGGGAAGAAGAGAAGAATACATTATTTTAACAAGTAGATGCACTCACTCAACAACACGTTTTATACAGTGTGTCATTATCTACGCAGGATGCTCTCTTGTGGGTTAGCTTTCAATGCTTCCTCAGAGCACTTCTTATCAGCCAAGGAGGAGAAGCAATACCATTAGATTCACATGTAGATTCACTGGTTCTTTTCATTGAACTGCTGGATACATTTGAATACTGATGTTTCAAGACTGTGTACTTTGATACCGTACATCAGTATCTAACTGTCCAGCGAGTGATGACCATATTCCCACACAATACCCAGAGAGAGAACCTCTGCATCTGCGCTCTGATACACAATAAAACAGCCAAAACAAGGATAAGTTGTGTGTAATAGTGCGTACATCCACAATAATTGACATGTTTAACAATAGCTAGCCTAGTATCTACAGCTGTCTCAACTGGTTGTTGGTTGGGCAGCCAGTTAGCATGACATCAGTCAGGAGTGAGCTGTTAAGAGACATGGGCACCATTTCACAGGTAACCCACTTGGTTGCGGAGAAAAATGCGAAGAACAAAAGCACATAAATAAAAACTATCTCTCAAAGCACACAACTCAATATCCTAAATGTTCCAATTCCCAATCGTACCATTCAACAGTGTCTGCTACATCTCAAACGAACCAACATGTTGTTGTTATAGCCAAGATAACGCTCCTTTAGATACAGGAAAAGGAGAAAGGCATGACTCTATTTAGTAGTACATTAGTTCACTTAGTCAGAAGGTCATGAATATGGAGAATGTTAGAACACAGGCTTGGCAGTGGCACCACAGAGTAAGGCGAGTTACTGTACAGAGTACAGCAGGTGACGTAGTTACAGCCCATGCCAGTCCACACAGCTCATTATACAGTAGGTACAGTTTTAGAGGTGAGAGAGGTGTCCGTTGTCCCACCCACACAATGTGTACTGCACTGTAGGGAGTCAGGGATAAAGTAAAAAAAAGGACTAACGCTCGAACCTAGTGACATTACAGTATATGTATCAAAAACATGTTGTCCTAATGTCAACATGACATACAATCCAGTTATTAAATGTTATCTTAATCTGAGAAATACTGTGACAACTGTTTATGTGGCATTGTGTAGGATAGCTTTTAAATTTTTTAGCTTCCCCCCCAAAAAAGCATAATTTCCCTTAGGAATTCAGCCTAGCAGCTATAGTATAGCTGCACTCTTTTGTTGTGTGTGCCTTTTCCTTACAAGTGTAAAAATGTTTGTATTTGTATTGAGTGTACGTGTGTGTGTGCGTGTGTGTGTGTGTGTACGTCTGAAAGGCTTATGAATAAGATCCCCCTTCCTCCTTCCCAATACACAAGCAAGACACAGGGACACACACTACCAAGCAAGCAGGCGTTTGAATGAGGAACCTGCCATGTCCGGCTTTCACACGCTCTCTCTGTGTGTGTGTGTGTGTGTGTGTGTGTGTGTGCGTGTGTGCGTGTGTGTGTGTGTGTATTGCTCGAGGTGAGAGATGATCGAGAGGTGAAATTTTATTGAGCATGCCGGACAACATACAGAGAGACGGTCTACTAACATGACAGCAAGACACGGACACAGAGAGAGAGAGAGAGAGAGAGAGAGAGAGAGAGAAATGGAGAGAGAGAGAGAGAGAGAGAGAGAGAGAGAGAGAAAGACGGTCCAGTCAAAGCTGGCACACACACACACACACAAGCACAAATGAAATAACAACAGTGTTCCAGAGGACTGTCGACACACGACGGATCTTTGCCAAAAACGTCACCCTTGAGACAATCACCCTGTCACATAGAAGTGGCTGACTTGTAGCTGGCCGGACACCTGCAGCCACTGGGCTAGTATCAAGTGCACGTTCTGGATCAAGTGTGCAGCACGTGACATATGCATGACCTTCCTTGCTCCGACATGTATGAACAAGGTAGCTCACCTGTCACTCAACATGGTGAAAGCCCTGGCTAGTGGCTGCTACTGAGAAATATTCACCCTCTTCAAATAACGTACCTACATACATACAGCATTGCATCAAATATCTTTATATAGATTCAAATCTATTTCAGTGAGCACCAGTAGTTTAGATTTTATTTATTATTAAATAACTAGCCTTGAACGTACAGTAGTTTAGCCTTTCCCCCTTTCCGAAATACTATGTACAATAAAACAGATTAAATGAAAACAAAGTACAGTAGTAAACTAGATTTAAATAAGTAGAGGTCATTAGACAGCTTAATTGACACAACAATTTAATTTGGTGGCTCTCCTAGAGGAATCTAGTAAGACCTTTCCAGTGTTATTGATTCGTTATACAAAATAAAAGCTTTATCTTTGACTATAGCTAGCTCGTGAGTCGTGATAGCACATCTTGGGATGTAAACAAGATACCACTTTATAGATGCATGTGAGTAAGGAAGACAGCGGTGTGAGTTATAAAATATGAAAATCTTTCTTGGGCATGAGCATTGGACCTTGGGCCCAGGCTTGAATAAGATTAATTTTCAATAGACCCTCCTGTGAAAGTAGTGTGTGCATGTTCTCCTAAGTGTTACTTTAAGTTTTAACGTTTTTGTGCTCGCTTGACTTTCATTCCAGTCTCATTATATTGTGCCTTTGTGTGTGAGGCCGTGCACACACCCTGGGTAGGTCTGTGCGCATGTGTGGAAGGTAATCTCCTGCTTGCATTGCCGTGTTCAAAGCTTCAGGTTCACTGCACGCTGCCATTATTTATTTTTCTATTAAAGCCAGAGGATGGAAATCCCATTGTGGAAAATGGAGAGTCTGGTATGTATCTGTCAAAGGCAAACATCATGTCCTGGTTACTCTTATCCTGCATTTAGACAGCTCATCCATTAAATCTGCTACGTGTGGCAAAGCTTTGGGATGTTCTTGAGAAAATGACAAAACAGTAAGAAAGCATAGCATAGGATTAACACTGTAACCAAACTACTCAAAATGTGCAGACAAATCAGGCACAGTGTTTGGGCTGGGCACATACTGCTGCCAGTTCTAATGCTTCACATTTATAACACGGCCATGAGTAAAAGCACATTTTATTTACAAGCAAATGTTGTTCCGTGGAACATTTGCACATTGTTCTATATAGGCATATTCATGTTGTGAATTTGACTGTTCTCAATAAGCTCCTGAACATGTACTGTAGCCATCATTTCAGAGATATAGCCACACTGAATTTGTTTTTCCAGAGCAATACAATATCGGTTTCATTGTGTTTCCTGCCACACACTGTTTATCTCAAACAACACGAAGGGGACGAATGGACAATTTTGGAGAGCGTGACCAGACAGACACAAAAAGGGTTTTGATAGGACTAAACTTACAAAATCCAAAATGGACACCTTTAGGCGGGACCTCTCTATTAATTAATCTGGCAGCTCTTTAAATTATTTCACAGCATTACTGAGGAGACAAGAGGGGAATATGGCATGGATGGCAGAAGACAAACATAAATAAATGACAAGCCTCTCAACGAACTTCACGTGACGGGCGCAGCGATCAAATCAAAGATGCTTGTGAATAACACGATGTGGGACGACACAGACTGACTGAACATTGACAGTAAGGGAGCAGCTAACCGTAGTTAGCGCTTAGCTGTAATGTTGAAGGAGTGTGATTTAATTATGCTACAGCACTCGCCCGGGACGTACTCAACGTTCGTGCTAATAAAGACTGTAATTATTACAGATGTGCCCCTCGGCCCGCACTATGTTAACAGCCACTGTTTCCGAGTGGGTCGCTCTAGCCCTGCCAAAAGGCCTTTATGGTGACGGGACACGTTGCCATGGCAACAGCCAGTGATGCAACAGCCACTGAGCAGCTTTCCTCATTTGGTTGCAAGTGGAGACCTCTACAGTTACACACATACACACACACACACGCACACACACACACCTTCACACACACACACGCACACACACACACACATGCACACACACATGCACACACACACACACACACACACACACACACACCTTCACACCTTCACTTGGTTATTCTCACACACACTCACACACAGCTGTTGTATAAATCCTCCTGCATCAACAAGAATCATATTATTTTAGTTTTAATTTGATTTTAATTTGCAGTGATTGCTAAAATCCCAAAGCACCAAGCCCATTCCTGGCTGGTGTGTCAAGCAGGTAATGTTCAGTGCTGTGTGGTGGAGTATCTGGACTAGCGATGCCAGATGGCGATTAGCAGACGCAACCCTTCCAGACACATCCAGAGACATCATTATTTACATTCAAAATGCCACAATACAGCAGTGATGACCAACCAAATAAACCAAAATATCCTCTATCTTCAGAAGGCCAACATAGTCAATTATCAATGGGACTGTCACATGACCATCAAGGGAACACCTCCACGCAGAGAAGCTGCTTGTGAGAATCCATTTTTATATTTTCTTTTGTCTAAACCAGACCAGTTGAAATGTATGGCTTGGTAGAAAGCCTAGCAGTACAGACAGTACAAACACTAAACACAACAGGTACTGATTGTTTGCTGTTTGCTTTCTCCGACATGTTTAGACCCAGTTCTCAGAGGTGTGTGAGCGTGAGTGCGTGTGTGCTGACACACAGATAGAGGGGGCAATACATGTATTTCTTCTGTATTAGATGCAAAACTACCACACACACACACACACACACTGACCAGGTTTACAGTGAGTATCAAGTTATTTACCTAGTGCTCAGCTCATTTCTGTCTTGCATAGGGAGTGGGTCAGCAAGAGGGGCAGGGGCTGTGTACCGCCTAACCAGAACTCTGTGACTGACCCAGCGATAAGCAGGCACATGGAGGGCAAAGACAGCACCATGGCAAGGAACAACCCCTCTCCCCGCACGCACACACACACATTTCCCCTCATCTGTTTACCCCACGTCTTTATCTTTGGTTGTGCCTGCAACAGCTGTTGCATCTTCAAAAATCAGGTCTAAAACACAAGAGCTCCAGATATCTGGGGACACGTGTCTAATCACACTTGTTCTAGGAGAAGTATCTGGGCAGGAAGACATGGTTCCCTGTTTGGATCTCACTGAAAGAGTACTATATGTGAGAGGATGGAAAGATAATGATAAATAATAATAGAGAAATATTGTTTGGTGGCGCTGCTGTTTTATATGACAACACTGCAAATTTGCATATAATCACAACAACCAATCATAAAGGCATTGGTCTGCTTTGGTTAGTATCTCATCAACGGCTCATGGAAATATGTTATTCTGAACCAAGCCTGAAGGAAATGTCAACGTAGGTAGATACATTCAAAATAAATCAAATGTCTGCCATGTGTAATGGCCAACTTCGATGCAGGCTATAGCCTCTAAATCAATTTCAGATAAAATTGAGATTAGTTGCTTCCACAATTGGGAAATACTGTCGTGCATAATAAACAATATAAAGAATGAAGAAATGCAAGGCCACATTTTAAACAATGTCAAACAATTCTAGGTATTCATCCAAATGCAAATTGTATTCATTCAACATACTGTAGGATCTGATTATTTCCTAACACCTAAAGAAAAGTTACAGAAGATACTGAATGTGAGGAGAAACATGTATGCGCTTGTCAACAGTCGACAACAGCCATGCTAGCATTTTGCTCGTACGGCGGGGTGCATGCTATATGCTATACCCTTATCTATCTCTCTACCGGAGTGTTTCATCAGCGGTGCGTTTCATCACAGCCCTCCACAGTCACACTCCAGCTCCTTAGAGAGTACTCGCTAAGACCTCCTTCTCAGACTGAATGACTGAATGAAGATGAAAGAGGCCTTGTTGGAGACCCTGAGGGAGACGAACCCATGCCTATGCTGTAAATTAAGGGGGGGGGGGGGGGATAAGCTGCATATGTCCTCTCAAGTATGTGGAAGATATTTGGAAAGAGGAAACCCGTTTATAGGTCTTTCTTCCCCACGGGTTTCCTAAGAGGTAAAGGGGATAGGGAGGAAACTAGGCCTCCATGTTGGCTACCACAACAGGGGGAGAACTGTGTTCTCTGGACTACTGGATGGAGCCCAACTTGGTGGCAGATGGTTGCAGGGTGGGATTCAGAGGAAACCTGTTGTGAGCTTGGAAGGCTGAGCAGGAAGCGACGGCTTCTGTGGTGCTGAGCTGGTTTGGAAGTGATGAAAGGAAGGAGGCCTACGCCATATGTTGCTAAGCCTGAACACGGCTAGGTGTCCACACACCGCTTCTGTCACTGGAGAGAAATCAGGGCGTTTGGAGAAGACATGACTTCATGGTTTTTGTTTAAAAGTGGAGAAGCGGCCAAGCGCTTGGCTGGCGGACATAGCATCTTAGAAAGAAAACTGGCGCTGGCATTTATTTAGCAGTAAGATCTGATTCAAATCCCGATACCAATGTTTTCTGCCTTCCTCAACAGATATAAAATATAAACTGAAATGGTTTATTTAAAAACATCTGGCATTCACTGTTAAATGCAAGCTACAAATACATAAAAACACAGAAAAACCCATACTCCATATTTTTTGTACGTATGTTTGCCTTTTGTAGGTATGATTCAGTAGGAGTTTTTACACTATGAAAAATCGACTCAAGTCAACTGATATGATGCTGACAAAGCCATTCTTTGGTGTAATATTAGAACATCACAGTTGACGTCGGTCATCATTTTTAAAGAGACTATCAAATTAAAACATGAACCCAAAAGCATCGTCGCTAACTACATTAGCAACTTACATGGTTGGAACTACACAGTTGTGACGCAAGTGTTTCCCAAAACAATAGTCTGAACTATGGAGGAAACTATGTTGGTGACTTACGTAGTACGATGCATCGTTAAACGACGCAGGTGTTTCCAAAAACCATAGTTCCAACGAACGTTCGTAACACTGTTTTTAAATTGTGTCGTTCCAACTACAGCTCTCAAGGTGTCGTTATTTGCATAGTTCGTGGTGACTATGTTATAAACGGCAGACGATACAGTCAAATAGGCTTATTAGAAAGGCATGTCTATCTTATCTTGCTGTGGGAAAGCAGTAGACCCAAGTGTTTTGAAAAATGTACATCGTGGTAAAAGTAGGCCTACTTTTACCTGTAGTTGCACATGTGCCTATGCCTACAGTTCACTAGGCTATACTGTAGTTCAGTTATAGGATTGTTGGCCATATAGTAGGCAGGCTGCATATTTGAAGTATGAATAGTATAAATGTTTAGGCTACACAAAGGGTATTGCACTGAATGCAATGTATTGCTAATAGTAAAAATTCCTTCTTGAACAAAAAAAAATAGTATGACAGGAGTTTGGTTATTCCAATAGCAGGGCTATGGCATGTTGAGAGCCCAAGACACAAACCACTGTACTAATCGCCTGGGTTTGGATTGACATCTTATATTCATTATAGTGCTTTATTATTGTGATTAGATGATTTGTATTGTTTTATTTCACTGTTGTTATAGTTTCTGATGTTGGCCTATATGAATAAGCCTAATCATATTTGAATTATTGTTATGGTTGTTGTTATAGCCTATTGTACTATTATGAGCAGGTTGTATGAATAACCTAGACAATAATTTTATAATTTAATATAATCACAACTGCCCTAGGCTATATAATTCAGGCATAACATGACAAAGATTGTGTGTTTTTGCAAGTTTCCCGCTGTAAAATTCAGACTGAACTCATCTGGAAACATTGTAGTTCGAACTACGGAAGTACTAACATAGTTCAAACCATTGTCGTACTAACAAAGTTCGGCACTTTTGGGAAACAGTCGTACTTCGGATGTTCGTTAGTTCAACGATGCATAGTATGGTGTAGGTTCATTGCTAGCCTTTGTCGTTGTATGGGAAATGCACCCCTTGTCTGTGTATGTGTAAGAGAGGGGGGTTTTGTCAGTGGTGTCTACAATCTGGACATAATATTAAAGCGTCATACACTTTGTGTTGTTGAAACAATTAAAGTGATTTGAAACCCCCAGGGGAAACAATGTACTATTAATTACATAAAGATATATGCATATGAGTGAAAGATAATTTTTTTTGGCATTACAAATTTGGAATTACCCTTAGTGTAGTGTCCTTTCTAATAGGATACTACAGTATTTCAATGTATTTAAAAAATGTGTGTGCCATGAAATTTGTTGTCTTTCTGCATATAATAACAATAGAGTCAGAGATTATGGCTTTGTCAGATAATCAACTGCATTATTCTAGCAAAAGTCAGCCATTTTAGCATTTGATGGCTGATCGATTCCTACTGGGAAAACCTTATCCTGTACTTTAAAGTTTAGAGAGAGAGAGAGAGAGAGAGAGAGAGAGAGCGAGCGAGAGCGAGAGACTGTTCTCTGTCCTAAAGCATACATATTTATATTGATTTATATTGATTATATTGAAAAAGTATTGCTGTATTGAACTTAAAATGGCCCGTTATAAAGAACAGCTGATAACGCCAGCTACTTACGATAGAACAGAGGTCTTCAACGTTTTTTTGGGCCACGGACCTCTTGGCTGATAGAAACACGGCACAAGGACCCCTAAAGCATACATATTTATATTGATTTATATTGATTGGTAAAAAGTATTGCTGTATTGAACTTAAAATGGCCCGTTATAAAGAACAGTTGATAACGCCAGCTACTTACGGTAGAACAGAGGTCTTCAACGTTTTTTGGGCCACGGACCCCTTGGCTGATAGAAACACGGCACAAGGACCCCTTATCACATATGATATAAAATATCTAGTTGCTGGACAACAATAATGTGTATGGCGGCCTATAGTGCCATGTATAAACGTAAGCCACTAAGCCATTCATATAAATATTGACAGATTTATATTTATAGCACAGGTTGTATTTATGTAAATGTGTATTTTCTGACATTAACATTTTTGGACAAAAATAAGTTTGGGATCAAATAATTTGGAGGAACCCTTGCAGTACCCCCTAGGGGCCCCGGACCCGCTGTTTGAGAACTCTGCACTAGAAGATTCCACAGCCCCCGGCAGGTGCATTCCACTAATCCCCCTCCCTCTCATGAACCCAGACGGAGCACTCCATCAAAGGGACAGCCTCCTCCCCATCCCCTCCTCCAATCTCCCTACTGCTCTCCCTCGCACCCTGATCAACAGTGGCTGCCCACCAATTGATATGTTCACAAATAACTGGACGTCCTTGCTTCCGGCTCTTTCTACCCACTCATCCCCAAACCCCTGTGTTCCTCCACCAACCAACCAAAGAAGGAAAGAGAAATAGTCCTCCTTCTCTGCCCCCCCCCATGCATATCTGTTCCCAGTGCCACTATCTGTCCCACAGGTAGTAAAGGCCCTTTAAAACATCAGACTAAAGTCTCTTTTGGCCCCGGCTGGTAAATTGTTCTGTGTTATTTTCAGAAAAGGAACATCTATCAAACTCTATTTTCTCTTAAGGCACACACACAAACACACACACACACACTCACATGCACACTGTGACGCTAGCTTTAACAGTTGCATTATAGCATCGTGGTCCAGTCGCCTCCAAATGAATTGCCACCAATGTGCAAGAGGCACAGGAGGTGACACATTCACTTGCTTTTCATTACTGCCCCAGTGTGCTGAGCCATGTAGAAAATAGTTCTGTATAATATTTGTGTTGTTGCTATTGCTGGTAGGCTACTGCCCACAAGATTACATTTATTATTATTATTATTATTATTATTATTATTATTATTATTATTTATTTATTGAGCTATATCTATATCATTATTCTATAATATGTATTACAGTGTGGATTTTCTTTTATTGAACATTCTTTTTTTATTTAAAAATTCTGTACAGTGTATCTTTGTACGTGCATGAATATACTCGGCTAATACATGGGATTACAAGCCACCATTCACCCCCACCACAATACTTTACCTACAATTCTACATCGTAGCAACAGGGTCTGTCCCAGATTCTGTATGGTGGGAATCCATCAGAGTGACAACATCTTGGAACGGTTGGCTGCACTGTATTTCCCCACTATGTCTCTGGCAGGAGGAGGGACACGCTTATCACATAACAACACATTCCACTGTCAATACTGTGTGTGCTTCCATATGGGGTGGAATGGGGGCCTGTGTCTGGGCAGCACATTCTACAGAGAGTCAAGGGTGAAGTGCATAGGCAGGGATGAGAGAAAGTAAGAGGACATTTTCATATGCATTGCTGTTATATAGGGGGGAGGCTTAGAAGGACAGCAGATCATTCTGTCTAAGCTGAGCTCTATGGAGAAACACAAGTGGGAGGCGTTGGGGCTTTTGTGCTCCTTATGACGAACAAGGACAGTCACTACTCTGACAGATTGGAAGGGGGGTTGGGGGACGGCTTAACACTTCCTCACACTGTCAAAATGATCCCATCTTCTTCCGATGCATGAGCTCTCCCTCAGCTCGGGGGG
>JAODTR010004169.1:0-12252 GCA_025399935.1 Amblyopsis rosae | reverse complement strand
TTCTCTCATAAAACATCAAAATGCACAATAAAGGAATTAAATCCTTCATCAACCTTCATGAATAGATAGCATTTGAATAGTGCAAGTGGTTTTTCATCCAGCTACACTGAACACTGACTGTTCTGGCTATTACTAAACGCCTAACCTACAGTAGCCTAGCCTTAGCTTAGATTAGTTTAGTTAGCTTCTTCTAGCCTAGCCTATGTTATGCTAACTTCAAGCCTATGTTAGTTTCAGCCGCGTGGCTGCTAGCGGGGCAGAGAGGTAGATAGGTGGAAGGGAGGGGAGGTTACCCGGCTGTTGGCACAATACTCATCACTTCCTCTTTCGTTGACTTGGCGTCGAGGCAGTGACGCGGTGTCCGGTCGATGACGTGGGGTCGAGGGCGTTCTTTGGCTCCTTGGTGAGCAGTGGGCGTCTTCCTTGGCACCGTGGCGATGACGTGGTCATCGGTTGATTGTTTGCTTGGCAAGGCGGAGTTGGCTTCTCCCACGCCTGTGTCGTTTGCAGAGAGAGCCGTCGGGGGGGAGTTAGACGACCCCTGGCCTCCTCCAGGTCTTTGGGCCTTAGGTCTTCCACCTGGTGGTGAAGCTGGGATGTTGCAGTTTCCTTGCAACACAAGTTCTCCATTGGTGAAGCTTTGAAACGTGGGCGTTTCAGCTTGTCTTTGGCACTGTCTCCGATCAGCTAGAGCATTAACCGTGGATCACAGCCGACTCAGCTTTTGTGTATCATAAAGTCTTTGGGCCTGACGTCAGCTGGATAGCGTGTAACCCGACACAGTCGTGAATTGTAATTAAACAATAAACGAAACTTAAAGAATAACTATGAAAGCTATTACTGATATAATAAAAATAAATAAATCTTAAGGTAACATTTACCAAGTTCAATTTGTCATGTCCTTTCTGGCCACGAGGCAAAAGCTTAGGGTAACACCCAAAATCGTTACATGGTTCCAAATATATTTCTCCTTTCTTTTCTTCTTCTTTTCTGCTGTCCTGCTCTTCCGAGAGGGAGGGGAGCGACCTCACCCTTTATACGGTGTAGAAATATTATTAGTTGCTGGGCAAGGTTAAGCTAATTTGCATATATCACTTGTTATAATATTATAAGGGCTTGAATGTGCTACAATATTGTGCTTAGACATGTTTAGTATAGCTTGGGTGTTAATAGAGTAGAGACAAGTTAGAGCACCTGGATGGAGTGGAAAGTTACAGAAAAAACACACACACACACACACATGAATCCTGTACAAACCATGATAAGAGCATTGGTACCGAGGGAGTCAGATAAGCTCTCATACAAGTGTGTAACAATGGGTCTTAATACCTATCTGCCCAGCAACGAAAAAGAGAGACATCCGAGAAGGTGAAGGTCAACTCAGAATGACCAGCACCAATGAGACTGCAACACGCCCTGCTCACACAACCTCCTGGACTCTATATTATCACTGGGCCGAGAGACAGACGGGGCCAGACTTCTCAAACTCTGATATTACGTGTTGTCAGTCAGTTGAAGGAAGTGTGGACCAGGGCCCTGTGCTTCTATCTTTGTCTGTTAAATAAAGTTGATTTGTTAACTTGGGACACATAGTTTCCTCCTCCTTTAACTAGATTAACAAACACGCTGGAAATGGCGTTAGGATAAACACCATATTCTGTCAATTTGGTGACCCCGACGTGATCTAGTGGAGGACTACAAGTATTTTTTGAGAAAAACAACGGAAGGAGGTGCAGGACTGACAGTACATAGGCCGGCCTAAAAACAAGGTAAGCAGACACCTGTTAAATCAAAGTTCTGTTGATTGAATATATAAATTATATGTACTGTCAAACTGTCACATCCTCCTAGTACAGACAAAAATACAAGTAATTAACGTGGGTGGAAGGCCCGATTAGGTTGGAGTCCTAATCGAATACTTAAGGGTACCCGGGGTGGTTTTGTTACCCCCCAAGCATATAAGGGTGGAAGGCCCGAAGTGACAGTCACTTCAAGCACCAAAAAAATTTGAAGGAAAAAAAAAAAAGATACATTTTGACTGCCGGAAGAGGAGGGGTCTGCAAGAATGTAAACAACATATTGTTTTCATCTGCCTGACAATCATAGAAATATTACAGATATTATTTCTCACATGCAACATGCTATAGTTGAGCCGGCTTTCGCCAATAGCCCATGGGAGTGGCTTTTCTCAGTGGGGTACAGGCTGGGTGTTTTGGGCGGTGTCCTTCGCCCTCCCTTTCATTCTTCCTCTCACAGTGGGCCTGTGTGTCCTGAGCTGTTGCATCATACCTCTGGTACAACACCTTGTGGCCAGACTGACAGGGGGGAAAACTCGCCCTGTACCAGGACACAGACGAACTACAAGGTGGTGGAGAGAACCTCCCACGGGGTCCGGCTGCAGGGGAAATGAGATACGTGGTACCATTGGCGCTCTGGACCCCAGACCCCTTGGAACAGATAAGGAGCACTGACATATCATAATTTGAAAACAGTGACTGCCTTGAGCTATACATATCAGTGAATCATAATTATATTTTATGTATCAATATTAACACGTGTTTTACTTATCTTTATTTACAAATTTTTATAGCTTCTTAGCGGAAAGACTAGTCTGTGAGAAAAAGAAGGTTTAGGACTCTTCTGTTCAGCACTTCAGGAAACAAGGAAAGAGAGAACTCCAGACTAGAGAAGGTTTTAGCTAAAGCATTATTTTAAGTGTAAGCAGAGGAAGGGGGTCCCGGACAAATATTAATTGGCTGACCAGGTAGCTTCAGGGTTCAAAAGTATACCTTTAATATATATAACACCCAACAAAAATATAGACAGCTGAAAAAGGGGGCGTGTGCTCCATGTTTGGAGAAACATGCTCCACCTTTATTCCTAAATAATACAGCACCAGGTGCGTCTGTTACCGAGGCCCTGGAAGGGTTGCGTACCCTATCTAATGAAATGCATGAAATGTCAGGAATAGATAATCCACTGTGTGGGATGTTTGAACAAATGTTTGGGAAATGGAAAACATTAATTGTATCTGTCCTGATGTTCTTACTGGGTATGGTGTGCATGATTGCTCTGTGTGGTTTTCATTGTTTCCATGCATTAGGTCATTGTGCGGGCCAGGGCTGCCGCACAAGAGAAAAAGGAAATTAACCGCCCTCCCCCGTATCAAATGTCACAGTTCTATGCTAAGGGAGTAGACCAAGATGTATCTACGGGAATGAGAGATGATTTTGTTTGAAACTGTACTGTGTGATGTTTTACTTAGCTACATATTCATATCATGCACTTTTTTTATTGTTGGTCTCATTTAGATGAGACCAAAAGGGGGAATTGTAGAAATATTATTAGTTGCTGGGCAAGGTTAAGATAATTTGCATATATCACTTGTTATAATATCATAAGGGATTGAATGTGCTACAATAGGAGGAGGAAACTATGTGTCCAAGTTAACAAATCATATTTATTTAACAGACAAAGATAGAAGCACAGGGCCCTGGTCCACACTTCCTTTAACTGACTGACAACATGTAATATCAGAGTTTGAGAAGTCTGGCCCCGTCTGTCTCTCTGCCCAGTGATAATTGTAGAAATATTATTAGTTTGCTAGGCAAGGCTAAGATAATTTGCATATATCGCTTGCTTAGATATCATTATAGGGTTTGTTTGTGTGTCACATTATTACTTGAGTGTTAATAGAATAGAGAACTGTGGCAGAGTAGTCAGAGCATCTGGAAGAAGTGGAAAGTTACAGAAAATGAACATGTACTGTGCAAATAGATAAGAAATGAAGTCAGATAATCTCTCATACCAGTGTGTAACAATGGGTCTCTGTACCTATCTACCCAGCAACGAAAGAGAGACGTCCCAGAAGTCAAGGTCAACAGCCCCCACTAACTCAGAAGGACCAGCACCAATGAAAATGCAACACGCCCTGCCTACACAACCCCCTGTATTATATTATCACTGGGTCAGACAGAATAGTCAGTTTTTCGTGAGACCTGACAATAATACTGTTATTGGTTAGATATAGAACGAAAGACCCAGAGCTCTGTGCTTCTATTTTTGTCTGCTAAATAAAACTGATTTGTTAACTTGGACACATAGTTTCCTCCTCCTTTAACTAGATTAACGAGCACGCAGGAAATGGCATTAGGATAAACACCATATTCCGTCAGAACATAACAAATAATCAACCTGCATAGCGAAACGCTCTAATGTACCCCTATCGGCTACGATCATAGCTAAAGAAAGGGGCTATTAATAGCTACTGTTTAGCGTAGTTTAATTTTGATAATGTCATAAATGTAACGTGAACACAGAAAGAATAACATTAGGTTAATTCACACAGACTCAACTTACGTAAACAACAACGCACACCGTATCACATATAAAAAAAACCTCTGCAGCTGCCGCTGGGATGACTCGACATGAATCACCGTGGTATCTAGCAGCAGAGGAATTGGGACATGCGCAGAAGCAGCGAAGTGTGTAAGGTCGATCTGTATTAGTCCACTGTAGGGAGTTTTCCACACTAAACGTGAGCTACAGCTAGCTAATCCAAGAGAGAAAGACACTGGGCAGAAAGTATTGGACATTCTGAAAAGACTGCCAAACCAGCCACTAAAGCACAGATGCGGGCTAGTTTTTTTAACTGTAAACAACGGACTGAGGAAAATGTTAATGTTTTCATACTAAGATTACGAGAGCATTTTTATAAATGGCAAGAGACAGACGGAGGGGGAGCAGAGGATTTGCTAATTGACCAGTTGATGGTTGGATTACAGGCTGGACCAATAAAACAGGAACTGAGCCAGCAAATACGGTGGAATGAGCCCATGACCTTTGCAGATATGTGCAAGGAAGCTCGGGCTTTGGAACAGGAGTTGCAAGATGGGGAGGACGCTGTTTTGTCCAACAGAGTCACTGTCCCACCCACAAGGAATACCAATATGCCGCATATGGGGCACTTAAAGGACCAGATACAGGAGGAGTTACAAGGACGGATCGGAGAAATTAGACAGGAAATCATGGAACAGATGAAAGCCCTGTCACTCAATCTAATGGAAGAGGTGAGGACACAACTCTCCAATAGGGATATACCCTCAACCCCTAGGACTTTATCCAGGGACCATCATACAGCTACTGAAAGACCCCCTCAGGCAAGACAACGGCAACCAGGGGTCAGGGCACCAACTTACCAGTGGGATGCACAGGGCAGACCAATCTGTCAGCGCTGTGGTATACCTGGGCATGTTCAGCGTTGGTGCCCCCATAAGCCAACGGAGCCGCAGGATTTTTTATCTCCCCTACAGCTGAGGGCCGAGCAGTGGGGGTGGTCCTCCAAGATAAAGAGCCCATCTCACAAGCAATGTCTGCCTTAATATGTGAGAGCCCTGATGTTACCATTACAATGAATGGATGCCAGATACCCTTTGTTCTTGATACAGGATCACAGGTCACGCTTTTGAGTCGAAGTCTGTTCAAGAAGCATCTGGAAGGAGCTGGCGTGACCCAAGTCTCGGACACCCCCTGGCTGATCCTGCGTGCGGCTAACGGTTTGGAGATCCCTTATGTTGGCTATGCTCTGGTCGACTGTATGGTAGGAAGTATCCATATTCTTGAGAAAGGGGTGATAATTGTCAAAGACGAGTGTTTGGGACCAAACAAGGGCATACTTGGAATGAACATTGTTAAACCTATATGGTCTGCTCTCACACAGGGGAACCACCCAGGGTTGTCTGCTTTTCAAACAACCATGCCTCCCGCAACAGGACATGCCTGGGCCAAGGCATTCACAGAATGCCAGAAAGTCACCACCAGAGGGCTCTTTTCACCTTACCATGGTGTGGCTAAATTACCGCGTCAGCAACCAGTAGTTGTTCCACCCCATTCAGAGATGATCCTGTGGGTACAGGTATCAGAAGGCGCGGCTAATACCTCATGTGATGTGATGGTGGAACACCTCCCTGACAGTGACACTGAGTGGCGAGTGGGCAGAACCTTAGCCACCCTACATGGAGGACTCGTGCCTTGCAGAATCTGCAACCCCAACCCATATCCAGTAGAAGTCCCTCAGCGTCGGCCGTTGGCCCATGTGACAGAAGTGGCCACAGCTGACATACAAGGAGAACAAGAACTGGTCATAAACAGCATAGCCCCAGATGTGGTGGAGGTGGCAGTAAGGTGGGTGAAGGTCACAGAAGGAACTAACACCGACCCATCTGTTCTTACAGTATGTCCCTCCGGGGGGATGGACTGACTCCTGAAGAATAGAGGGGGATGACTGGCCTACTGAAAAAAATGACTAAGGTGTTTTCAAACCATGATGAGGACTTTGGATGCACTGGTGTGGTAAAGCATCAAATACCAACTGGCTCAGCACCCCCCAGTCGTGAGAGGTACCGGCCGGTTCCTCCTAGCTTGTATGCTGACCAGCAGGCCTTACTGAAGTACATGCTGGACAGTTGTGTAGTGAAGGAGAGCGCAAGCCCCTGGGCCGCCCCTATTCGTATTCTTTTTTCCTATCGTAAAAAAAAATTGAATTCCCTATGCATAAAGATGCCTACCCCCTGCCCCGCATTGAGGAATCACTCACTGGGCTTAAAGCAGCCAAATGGTACTCGACCCTGGATCTGGCAAGTGGCTACTGGCAGGTAGAAATGGATCCCTCTGACAGAGAGAAGACGGCCTTCACTACACCATTTGGCCTATATGAATTCGAACGAATGCCCTTTGGTTTGTGTAATGCCCCGGCCACATTCCAAAGGCTGATGTAGCGCTGCCTGGGAAACCTGGTAAATGATTATTTGTTGATTTACCTGGATGATGTGGTGGTGTTCTCCCCTGATTTTGACAGCCACCTGTGCCACCTGGAAGAGGTGTTTAAGCGACTCCACCAACATGGACTGAAGCTGCAGCCCAAAAAGTGTCACCTGTTCCAGCAAAAGGTAACATACCTGGGGCATGTCATCAGTGCAGCGGGAGTAGCTACAGATCCTGAAAAAACTGCAGCGATGAGAGAATGGCCAGTTCCTCAGACAGTAAAACAGGTCAAATCCTTTTTGGGTTTTGCGGGCTACTACCGCCGCTTTATACCAGCCTTTTCCAACATGGCAGCACCATTGAATGTACTGACACATGGCACTAATGTCAGGGAAAGAAAGACAGCTCCTGTAAGTTGGTCCTTAGAGTGTCAACAGGCTTTTGACCAACTGAAGAAAGCATTGATAAATGCACCCATCTTGGCCTACGCCGACTTCTCCCTCCCTTTCCGCCTCTACACGGATGCCAGTTTTGACGGTCTTGGAGCAGTATTGGCCCAGGTGCAAAACGGCAAAGAGCGGGTGATTGCCTATGCGAGTCGCAGCCTTCACCCAGCCGAACGAAATGATCAGAACTATAGCTCCTTTAAACTTGAACTGTTAGCCTTCAAATGGGCAGTGGCTGAAAAGTTTAAAGACTATCTTTATGGTGCTGAGTTTACTGTCTTCACAGATAACAACCCCTTGGTACACCTTGAGACTGCCCGGCTTGGTGCAGTAGAGCAACGTTGGACAGCCCAACTGGCTAACTTCAAGTACACCATTAAATACCGGCCAGGTACACAAAATCGAAATGCCGATGCTCTGTCTAGGTTGCCTGATCGAGAAAGGGACGTGGTACCAGTATCTGTGGCTCAGGTTGCAGTAACAGAAGACGAAGCATGGGAGGAATGCCAAGCCAAAGACCCAGATCTTTTGCTGATACAACAGCAGAAAGGGCAGCGACTACCCCGGCCTGAGGTAGGTGGTTTGTCTTCACCTTATCTAAAACAATTGTTTAGCGAATGGGATAACATCATAATACAGAATAGGGTACTAGGAAATATACACAACGCTGACTATGGGCAGGGAACTTTTCAAGTGATTGTCCCAAAGCAGGCTGCAGAGGGCATTTGGAGGACTTACGATGATGGGATGGGCCACCCAAACAGCGAGAGGACCCTAGCTGCGCTGCGGCAACGCTGTTATTGGCCCAGGATGGCGCAAACTGTGAAAGAGTGGACTGAAACTTGCCTGCAGTGTGTGTGCGCGCTAAAGCAGGAGCCGAAGTAAGAGCCCCAATGTTATCTATTGCAACCTCTTATCCATTTGAAGTGGTGGGGGTGGACTACCTCTCCTTGGGACGCCAAGGTGACCAGTACCCTTACATACTGGTAATGATTGACTTGTTCTCAAAGTATGCCATTGCAGTACCCACCAAGGATCAGTCGGCCAATACCACAGCTAGAGTCCTGTACCAGAGCCTTATCCAAACATTTGGCTGTCCAGAACGTATCCTGACTGACCGGGGAGCTGCCTTTGAGTCAGCAGTGATACGTGAACTCTGTCAGCTCTATGGTTGTCAAAAGTCCCGCACAACGGCCTATCACCCCCAGGGCAATGGGACCTGTGAGAGATTCAATCAGACTCTGTTGAGGCTGTTAAATTCACTGTCCGAGACCAATCAGGCACACTGGCCTAACCAGTTACCGGCCCTTATCCAAGCCTACAACAATACCACCCATAGTACAACAGGGGTGACTGCGCACTATGTAGTCTTTGGGAGACATGCCAGGCTACCAGTGGACTGGGTGACTGGCCTAAGCCCAACTATAGAGTCTCACATTCTTACAGGCTGGGTAAAGCAACACCACAAAGTCTTGAGGCAGACATATCAGGTTGTAAACAATCAGTCCAGAAACCAACGGGAACGGGACCAGACTCGCTATAATCGGCGAGCTAAGCCATCACCTCTGCTGCCTGGTGAACGAGTGCTTATCCGCAACTTCCGCAGGAGAGCCAAAGGGAAGTTGGCTCCAAAATGGACCCCAGAGCTATTCGTGGTGGTGACTCCACTACGAGAGGGCCATCCAGTCTACATCCTACGACCAGAGGGTAAGGAGGGACCCACACTTACAGTACATCAAAATAATATCAGAGTTTGTCCGTTTGTGTTACCTGACAGGCAGGCAGTCACAGCAGAGCCGGAAACTCCAGGAGTGGACCAGTGGACTCAGTTGCCCCCTCCCACCTGCTGGCTCCCTGGTCTGATGATTAGCTCTATCCAGCCACCAGCCACACGAACAGTAGGACTAGCCCATCCCGACCCTCCACCAGAACCTGCAGCCCTTAATAGAGGTCTTGAGTCTCCTATTATACGTCGCTCACAACGAGCTAACATTGGGCTGCCCCCAGCCAGATATTGTGTATAGTTGGTCGGGACGACCTATGTTAAAGAAGGGTGGTAATGTCAGAAGTAGGATCCTTATTGTCTGGTTTGATTTGTGTGTGTGTTTTATTTGGGTTTCATGATTGCATGTTTTATAATTTTAGATTATTGTATAGTTGTTTTATTGGTTTTATGTATTTTGGACTAAGGATCCTGAACTAATTACAATGACTGGCAGCTGAGACTCTTTGAGCGACACACCTCATTTCCTAATTGAGGGATGGGGCGCGGTCAGTGGCTGGTGGACAGTTGAAAAAGGAGAGTGTGGGAAGGAGCAGGGAGCTTGTTTTTTGGATGAAGTGTCTGGAATTATCGGGAGGAGTGAAGGACCGGACAAGACAGGACACGAGAACCCCGGATCCATAAAACGATCTGAATGAATGCCTACTGCCAGTAACAGTAACTGCCTTTTATAGACTGCTTATCTTATAAATGTAACTTCACCATTTCCCTGGAATACATTTTAACAGTGGAATCATCCTCAACTGTGATTGCTGGTGTCCGTGACAGAACTTTCTCACTGTGACAAGAGCTCCAGAGGGCGGACGGGGCTGCGACTATCCGAAAACAGTGTCCCTTGGTCGGACTGATCCATGGCACTACGCGCACGAGCTCCGGAGGGGGAACGGAGCTGCGCCTATCCGAAAACAGTGTCCCTTGGTCGGACTGAGCCACGGCATTACGCGCACGAGCTCCGGAGGGGGAACGGGGCTGCGCCTATCCGAAAAGAGTGTCTCTTGGTCGGACTGAGCCACGGCACTATGCGCACAAGCTCCGGAGGGGGAACGGGACTGCGCCTATTCGAAAATAGTGTCTCTTGGTTGGACTGAACGCTGGCATTACGCGCACGAGCTCTGGAGGGGGAACGGGGCTGCGCCTATCCGAAAATAGTGTCCCTTGGTCGGACTGAGCCACGGCATTACGTGCACAAGCTCCAGAGGGCGGACGGGGCTGCACCTATCTGAAAACAGTGTCCCTTGGTCGGACTGAGCCACGGCATTACGCGCACGAGCTCCGGAGGGGGAACGGGGCTGCGCCTATCCGAAAATAGTGTCCCTTGGTCGGACTGAACGCTGGCATTATGCGCACGAGCTCTGGAGGGGGAACGGGGCTGCGCCTATCCGAAAATAGTGTCCCTTGGTCGGACTGAGCGACGGCATTACACGCACGAGCTCCGGAGGGCGGACGGTCTACCAGGGGCAACCCCTGGTAGACCGATGGGACTTAGAAAAAAAAAACGACTTTTCCTATAGGAATGCATTGGTCTACCAGGGGCAGACTCTGGTAGACCAGTGATTCGGGTGGTGCTCTTGTTGGGGGGTTTTGCCCGAACCAATGCAATTCTCTAAGTTTCTGGCAAAACACCCTGACAAAAGCATAGCTAGAGACTTGTCGCACTGTATATAAGGGAAGGCTTTTCGAAACTGGCTAGGCACATTTTGTGGAAGTCCAGTGTCCGACGATGAGCGCTCTTAACATGGACACAACTTCCAGGGGTTTTTCGGTTCCTTTTAACCCCATTTCCTTGTCTAAGTACGCGGGTCTCTCCAGTGCCCGAATCAGCCTGCATGTCAAGGGTGTTGCAAGGCCGTGAGAGAGAGGGTCCATGGGCCCTGGCCACTCTGCTTAGCCCCCTGTTGTCTCCCCGACCGTTTGCCTTCCTACCTTACTGATCGATTGGAACTCCTTAACCCCCGCGCCCAAAATGCACTAAGCTAGACCGAGAAGCCCCGGCTGACCCAGATGTCCTACTACGACACCCTATCGCGGGAGCGGGCCTTCTCTCCTCTCCGGAGGAATGGGGAGTTGTCGACAGCTTCCATGCACACTCAAACCCTATGCAGTCCTCCAGGAGCGAGGCGGTCCCACTTGGTCACCCTAGCCATGGTGAGCGGAGCAAATCAAGCCCCATGCCCAGGCGAGGCAGGTTGACGCTGCGTCTGGCGCCTGCCGGCAGCTACCTGACTCCATGCTTCAAAAGAATGGCTACTACATCCAAGGAAGGCATTAGGTATGCAAAACACCTAGTTTGTGGACCCCTAACCCGCGATTCATTCTGTTCCAAGCCACCCCTTTATCTCCCATCGCCTTACCAACCTCTCTGGAGGGGGGCTGAAGTGTTTGGGGCGCCTCCCTGCGGCCCTCGACGTCGAGACGGGCACAGGCAGCTGGTGGACTAGTCGTCCAATCTGCGTTACGCGCATCGAGACCGTCGTATGCGGTGCGCGTCAGCAGGGTACTGGGTGAGGTGAAGGCTCTGTTGGAGCGCGGGCGGGAACCACTGAGCTTATCGGGTAAACGGCATGAGTAAAAAATACTGGTTTGTGGTGAATTAGCGTCCATAGTGACCACAAAGTGATGGATTTACTGGAATAAGGACTAATGGGGAACGTGCTTTACCCACTGAAGATATGTTGCAACGTCCTGACAAAGGGCAGGCCGCCCGGCCCCCTTCTTCCCCCTACCGGGTGCATGTGGCACCGGGGGCACGGCAGGGGGATGAAAAAGTCCAGCCTGTGGTACCAGCGTCACGCCACAGGAGCTCGTGGAAGTGCGGCTGGGAGCCTACGGGGCTCGGCGCCATGTCTAAGTCCAGCTTGTGGTACCAGTGTGACAAAAAGCCCTGTGGTACCAGCGTGACAAAAGCCCTGTGGTACCAGCGTCACAAAAAGCTCTGTGGTACCAACGTCACAAAGCTCGTGGAGCCGTGGCTGGGAACTTTCGGAGTTTAATGCCCAGGAGGGGTGCTTAAGTGTGGGCCAGAAGGGTTTGGCTGGTGCACAGGGTGTCCATATGTGACCTGGAGGTGGAATGGAGTGTGTGTGTAGGTTGTAGGCCGCTCTGTGGTGCCCCTAGGCGGGCTTGGAGACCCGTCAATGTGTGCAAAAACTGATAATAATAAAACCATATATTACCTCTGACTGTGTATGGATTGACCTTCTGAAACAAAATGGGGCGGCAGTTATGTAATCAGAGGCCCTTAACTCACTGCAGCTGGGAGCT
>JAODTR010004168.1:0-12253 GCA_025399935.1 Amblyopsis rosae | reverse complement strand
GTTTGGACTCTAGGCTGTACTAACTGACCTGTGTTCATGGATCTAAGAGCCCTGCTCGGTTGGTATTCTTCAAACATGTCAGAAATGTATTCGGGTCCTAAAACCCATTTCTATTTAGACCATAGCATAGACTGTATAAATAAATGGACAAACCCTCCGTGAACTCATAAGTTTTCTAAAGAATTTGCAAAGTTTGCTGGATCTGGCTGTCACCATCTTTCCAGTGCCTATAACTGCTGGCTATCCAAAATAATGGGATAAATGTTTGTCTTTATACATTTTCAACTGCGTTTGAGTGAACAGTGTGATTGATATGCATGGCCATATCAATCACAAATCTTGAGCATTGGATACACATTCAAAACAGGATAGTTTCAACCTTTGCTGAAAGTATTTCGTCTAAACCTTAAGGGATTTAGAGAGATACAAACATTCATGGACTCATTGCGTGACGCTAGATGTTAGTCATTCAAGTCCTTTGTCCTCTCACTTGCATTTCACTTTTCGCTCGAAATGTTTCATAAGCGAGGTTGCACTTGTTTTATTCCAAACCTTACTAGTGTTGTGTAGAGTCTCCCAACACCTGACTGCAGTGTGCTATCATTAGCTTGTCCTTTACTGTACCTTTGTGGCGGAAGGCTTGTCTCCAGTGTTATTTTGCCAGATTGTGGGCAAGTGGAGAGTTATCTAATTAAGATATTGTGTGTTTAGTGTGTGTCACTCCATCTAATAATAAGGCACTGGGCACAGAGAATAGGCTTTGCTGTATACCTTGCATTGTATATTCATGCTAGATGTGCAAGGAAACTGTATGGTCAGGTCAGTCTGTCTGGATCACATGAGAAAATGGTAAATTTAGGAAATTGTAATTTCACTTGTATTATCGCGGTACATTTCCATTTCCAAACGTGCAGAATGCAACTTTTTTTTTCTTGTGTTCCAGCTGCTTACATGAAATACATCAGTCTGGAACATATTGAAAGACATGCTCTCAGAATCGTCAGAAAAGATTGTGACAGTCAAAAGTGAAACAAAATGGGATAGAAATGGTGTGATGTTGAAACCTATAGGATGTACACCATTGGGATTCCTTCCAGTATGACTGCATGAGCTTGTTTGTGTGTTCAGATCATAGACTGTATTTAAATGGACAAACCCTCCGTGATGTCACCCATAGCTTTTTTCAAGAACGGATTTGAACACCATGCTGTGCTGGCTCTGGCCGTCGCTACCATTGCAGTACCTCACTCCGCCTGTAACGCCCCCCTATGCCTCCTCTTCATTATAATGGGAAAAATGCATGGCTACTCTTTTTTTAACGTCTGAGTTATAAACATATTCACCCCCCGTACGGTTGGCATGAATGGGGAGACTAGCTATAGAGACACAAACCGTTTTTTTTTTAACCAGGCTGTAAACATGTTAATTTTTGCTGTAAAGTCGGACATTTTAACATTGTAATCTATGGATATTGACTCCCTTTTGCAGCCTACCTCAAGTGGCCATTCGATGAACTGCAGGGTTTGTCACTTCGTGTTGTATTCATTTCCCGCTTGGTTCAGACGCAGTGGTGCTAAAGCTGGTGTTATGGTAGCAGTATTGGCTCCACGTCAGTGCAAACAGGGCCGGCTGGTGTGGTGACTGCTCCTCCCAGCAGACCGCTGACCCCACCCTGACCTCACTTTGTCTACTGCTGTCTTTCATCAGCACAGCTCATCTCCCTGGCTGTCCTTCATTATGCTCTTTCCTCCACAGCCCCCGTTTCTTATTGTTTTATTTCCATTATCTCTCGCACATGGGTGGGGGGATGGGGGCTCTCATTTGTTCAATTTCGCTCCCTCTCTAACCACTCGCCACTAAGCCTGCCTATCAGCAGGGCTGGGCAGGTTAAATGTTGTCCGTTACAGTTACTAGTTACCAGGCTGAATCAGTGACGTATTTTTTGGATTACCTAAATTTTGTAACAAAATCTGATGATTACTTTCCATTACTTTTAGATTACTTCACCCTTATTAAACATTGTTATTGGAAATGCTTTGAAATATTCCTTTAAACTAAAAGTTATTTTTGGTATAAAGGATGTTACTGTTTACACATTTCATTTCTCGTTGCACCTGCCAGTGATTAAAGCTCATGCCTCTCTGTTCTTTCTGATGATATAGATGTATTTGTTATGGAGATGGGGGATTTGGGTTGCAGTATGCCTTGTTTCAACAGATTATGTCAAGATTTTGAAAGAAAAAACGTCATCTAAAATAGGCTATGCGCCACTTGTTAGTAATGAGTCAAAAATGATGTATGAGATAACATTATACTGTATACTGTACATATATCATTATCTACTCCCTAATGTGCATAATCGCGAAGCTACAGCTTGCTTGCTGCACTAAAATAAGAGGAGATAGTATATGAATTACAAGACAAAACAAAAAGAGAAAAGGGCTGCTGCTTTCCTCAAACTTCACAACTCAAATTTCATTTAGAGTGCAAAAATGTCTGTTAGTTGTCAGGTGCCATTTTCTCAGCTCCCATTGCGTTCCTGTGGGTGAGAGGCTTTCCTGGGGTTACAGGCACCTGCAGTTGTCGTCAACGCTGGTAAATACCTCAGAGCTGACGGAAACCGGCGCCCCAGAATGTCTCCAACCGACAGCTCCTCCGAGGCAGATGATTGACGGTCTCCATGGCGCCAACTAAACCTCGTTCTCTGGTAGAAAATTGGAGAATTGCTCAATAACCTGTTTTGCAGGCATGCTGACCAACACAGATACTGCGAGGTTTTACAGCAGTGATATATTTTAAGCAGCTTGGAAACAGAGTGGGCTCAACAGACGGTACTGGAGGTGTGGAGCGGGGGGGTGGCACTTTTCACCCTTTATGCAGATTAGAACGACAAGTGTTTTCAAGTAAAGTGACATTCTCTCAGGCCATGCATGGTAGATTTATTGTCTGGTCACTGCCTACGTCTAACCTGACATGCCAGAGGAATTGTCGTCACAAGTCCATCTGGGGGGCCGTACATTGAAACTGTTTGTGAATGGCTGTAATTTCAAAGAAATACTTGGCAGTTGATTGGATGAACCATCTGGCCGTTATCGCTGTCGGCACCATAGTCGGCACACCTAACACAACGCTTGTATAGCTATAACCACGACGCTGATTAGAAAGTTTAGTTCGTACTCAGACACATTCACAATGATTCCGAGGCTTTCCAGACTGATTGAAATTAAACTGACGTTCGGCTTCAACCTCCACAGCAAAATGCCATTAAAGACACGCCCACTTTAAGAGAAGCATTCCATTTTCGCTTCAAGTTATCTTTCCTAATATTCAACATCTTAGTTTTAACCTTCCATAAGTGCTGAGGCTGAAGAGGGGATATGGCATGCCGCTTAAGGCCACTCTCCCCAATGCATTTACACGGTTGGCTTTTACTGTGCCATGTACACAGAGATGGGACACGTTTCCACTTTGTGTTTGTGTCTTTGCCCAATAGTATATGAACAGATGTAGAGGGTGTTGGTTGGTTCTTTGTTACATGTGGACGTGTGCTATCCTTTGTTATATGAATAAACATGACTTGACTTTCTGAGAAGGTCTTCAGTTGGATTCAGTATTGAGGGAATGTTAAAGCTCCTGTACTGTAGGCATACACAGTAATTTAGCTGACTATTGACTTCTCAGATGACTCTTGCCCTATACACACCATTGGTGACTGACATGTTCCTGACACTCCATATGCAAATGTATTTATTCGTTTTAAAGGTGCTAAAAAAGTGCTTTTTTTTTACATTAGAAAATTAACAAAACAGCTATAAATGCAAACAGGACATAGCCTACTAACCTCGGTTGGACAATTTTAAGATGGTATTTAGGGCAACTGAGACAACTATTTCAAACAGTACAGAGAAACGTCACGTGGCGTTGAAATATTCTTTGGCTGTGAATGTCTTCTTTTTTTCTACTAATGTGGTCTTGCTAAAAACTGAACTAGGACATGTGAAGATTATAAGATTGTCACGAGTCGACCAGGTCCTTCTGCCACCTAGGTCCTTCAACTCTATTGTGTGTGTGTGTGTGTGTGGCCTATCGTCTCCCAGGCCAGTTTTCTGCTCCGGATCTCACCTAAGAGCCAAGGACCAATCAAGGAGGCGTTGCACCTGGGCCTTGTTGGGCCTCGTTAATGCTACATAGCCCACAGACTAGCCTTTGTTCTCTGTTAGATCGTCTTGGCATGTGTCTGAGATACAAGCTGTGCTTTTTGGTAGTCTTTTTCCTAACACTGGCTGGTTTGTGTATGATGTTATTTTTGTGCCAGTCTGAAGCCTTTGTTCAAGCCACGCTCCACATTAAATTATTTGTGGAGTTAATTCTGCTTTTGGTTTAAGGTTCTCTTTGACCCTCCATGTGTGACAAAGATAGCGGTATTATTTTGCTCAACATAATACAGCTTGGTTACTTTAAACTTGCATATTCTTGCCTTGATGTTAGAACTTATTAACTTTAGCAGTTGGGCGAATTGACCGATTCCAAGCCCCGCCCCTTTTCACCTGTCCTCCAATAACAGTTTAGCATTTTTTGAATCTGACAGATATCTGTCACCTGTCTGTTTTCCTGTAATAGCCTATGGTGGGAAGTCCGTATCGTGTGCTCGACCCGGACCTCTGAATCTCATTCAGTGTAAAGAACTTGACAGAGTCTTGAAATGAGTATTTTGGTTCTTTTGAGTCATAGGGTTTTTTTGTTTGTGTTTTGTCTTTACTTTGTCTAACACATTTAATTTCAGTTGTAGAACACAGCATTGCAAACTGAATGCATGTGGCCATGACTACTATTTGTTGTGCAAAGGCCAATATGCCAGAGAGACTTGGAATTAACGGCATCCTATATAATTCTATGGAAAACCGATGCCTATGCTCCTGACAAGGATTATGCTCAGAGCACCTCCACTGGAAGTCAGTCCACACACAGACTGCTAGCCGCCTGTGATTGGTCCTCCCTAGTCTTCTCAGCTCAACGATAAAGGTAGAGTCAGTGAAGTGAAGCTAATACACTTTAGTTCATATTTACTCACGTACCGCTCGCTGCCCTGTTCTGGTGGATATCTGGTGTTCCTGCACAGCCCTGGCTCTATAAATGGGAACCTAAACAAAGTGGCGCAGACCGCACCACACAACACTGTGCTAGCCTTGGCAACGGGTGTCCAATTTAGGGGACAGAGCTTCTGAGGGATCACCCTGCGACATTGAAAGGAGAGTTGTATTTGTTTGGAGTTGCTGACTCTACCACTAAAGAAATGATGTATGATCTGCCACTGTACTGTATGTCGCACTAAGCACCAACATCTCAGACCAAAACAAATGATTTGTGGGACACACACACACACACACATGCTCTAGCACGAGCGGTTGGCCCGGCTGTGTAAACAGAGGAGCTTGGATTAAAACATACAGAGTGATGTCATTCGCTGCTCAGGTCGCCATTATGCCACTAGATCTTTACATAGAAAAGAGTTGTTTGCTGCTATATTGAGCCCTGCTCTCTGATAACGGGCTAGCGTGCGGCTGCTATTCCAGGTGAAGGTGAGCAGGTGTGTGTACGGTATGGGTCTACATTAGCGCGTCATTGAGGCCCACTTGACATATTCATGTCCATCTGCTGTTTGGATGCAGCACAAGCACGCCATCGAGACAGAAGCAGGCATTGAAACACAATGGTGAAGGCACAGACAAAGTCACATTGTTTGTTTGTGCATATCACTGTGTTTAATGTTAGCACTTTCAGCTTCTAGGACGTTTTAGAATTTAACCGGTTAGCTTCTACGTGAAGTGTAGCCTCACATACGGTAGGAAGATACACAGTATAGCATGGAACATCTAGAGACACAATGGTCTAGTGTAGAGATGGGGTTGGAAATGGTGTGTTCAATCTGGAGCATAGAGGAAATCATATGTTTTATTGTTTGTGTCTAAAAACACTTGTTTGTGTGCTGTTGAAAATGTAATAAATACAATTAGTACAGTTGGCTGGATGTGCAATATGCAGAATATATTAGAGAGAGAGAGAGAGAGACCCAGTAAAATAACTAGGTGAAGTTAAGCAGGGACGTCCTGGATACTGTTATATGGTCAGAATATGGGTCAAGACTGGGTCTTCAGTATCTCTGCCTGATGTACATTGTCTTTGTACGTTAATGGAACCACCCTATAGAATGAACCATGGATGAGAGGGCTAATGACCATGACATTTGTGTGTGTGTGTGTGTGTGTGTTGCTTCTGGTTAACAAAAGGTCACAGCTTGGTGTCACAGCAAAACTTGACCCCCCTCAGTGAGTCCTGATTGTCCTATAGGTGTCACGGCTTAATGGTTCCCCTGGCCGGTGTTAAATCAGGATGAGTGATAAGGGGCACTGCTGCCATGGCTGAGTGGTCATCTGAACCCCACTGAAAGTCTGTCAGTCCTGCCAGATAGATAGACTGGTTCAAGTGCACTGAACATGTGCATCTGTGTGCTATTAGTGTTTGTTTGTGTGTGTGTGCGTGTGTTCATTTGTTTATATAGGCCTAAACACAAAATATGAATTTCACAGTACCTGTACATGATGATGCAAATAGTATAAAGTGCAAACAGCCTGCTGCTGCACAATAGTGGAACATTAATAGTACCTCTGTATTTGAATTTACAATTAACTTGAAAATTGACTATTTATAAATAATATATATAATAAATGAATATAAATGTATAAATAATATTAATAAGTTTGTCTATATGTATTGTCAAACCTAGAAATAAAGGACGACTAGCGATCTAGCGAGACTTGTGCATTTTCATTCAACTCCATTCAACGTAATGAAATTGAATCAATCTCTCCTTACGCGTCTCCTCCCATATTTTTGCGCCACACTCCCAATCTCACCTCGACCCTCCCATGAATGCGTTATGCATGAATAGGAAAGCACAACTTGCCATCCTGTGTTTTTTCAGCAGGCAGAATAGCGTTTCAGCAATGTTCGTACATACAATGCCATGATTTTAGGTGCAAAGTGAGACGAAACGGGTGCTAACACCTTAGTACATGAGGCCCTAGTACCTAACCTTTCCCACCCCCTGTTCTGTATAGCAATAGACTCCCCTTTGCTGCATTTGAACATATACATACAAAGGGTTGGGGTGAAATGCTGTCGTGAGACGAGCTGGGCAAGTAGCCTGCATAAATAGAGGGCCCACACATCTACGTATTTGTCATTCTCTCCGATGAATGAGTTAATATCCCCGGTGGGTCAATATATCTGGAGCGTCTATTGTTGTCTGTGCTCTGTGAAGAAACAGGCTCATTGTAATGAAAGCTGTTTGTCTCTCCTTCATTCACCTGATAATGTGATTCTGCCGTAAATGTAAAATTCTGCTGGGTGACTTGTTGTACGCATGACATTAAGCATGTATAGATCAATGGTCTTTCTATGTGGATATTGAGCTGGATAAAGCCCGAGGTGAACCGTTGCCGACTGACTGTAGTCACTGAGACATTATACAGAAGAGATGGACTGTTTCAAGAATTCTCAATAGAACTCTATAGTCCATAATGGCATTCATGGTGGTTGGAGGAAAGAGCCAATCATCTGCTGACAAATCTTGTGCATGCATAGTATTACCTGTGAGAGGATAAAGGCTTCCTAAAAATTATTATGCGCAAAGTCACCAAATGTTTTTATCAGATTTGACTCTTGATAATTGTAGGACTTTAAGCATTGGTTATGGCCCGGTGACCATTGAAAATGCATTCATGGCTCTCTCCCCATTCATTTAGATATGGTGTTCATAATAACTGTCCAAAGGTGTTAGCAAGATGGCTGCCGAATGGCCACACTTGCCAATAAGCTGTGGGCTTGTGGACCCTTGCATTCGATCTCTCTGCTGATTGTGAAAACAAATTGAAAAGCTCCTCTAGTAGCTGTCCATGGTGCTGAATGTCTCCATTGACGTTGTGTCAGTGTTTCCCATCGATGTTTCACTTTAATTGGGGGCATCCTCAGAGTTTCCATGCCGTTTGCTTTTTCTATACACTATTTTCAAACTCTGAGAAATATCAAGTGTAACTTAAAAATGTCCTCCAGTGCAATATGCACGTCTTTCCAAAATGAGAGTTTGTGTCTGTGGCCACACCAAGCTGTATTTAATTCCAAGCCACTCCTTTCATGTTGTTCATGTTTCATGTTGTTGGCACATTCTATTGCGTGTGTGTGTGTGTGTGTGTGTGTGGTAATACTAATAGCTAGCAGTCCTGCAGAGGGGTGGAATGAAACATGCTTCTTTGTCAGGTTGTCATTTACCCAGGCTCTCTTGATTACCATTTTAAATCAGCAGCTTCACGCTTGGTTCCACTGCTCGGCGCCAGTCTTGGGAGGTGACTGGATGGTTATCATTCTTGTCTTCTTTTTTTCTGTTCCCTTCTCATCCAGGTACCGTAGAGTAATGTGGACACGATCCTCCCATACAGGGGCACGAGACACTCCTCTCCCCCGTGCTGTAATCCTTCCCATCGCAATAGCTTCCAGGACATTGAGAGCTATTACTTAGTAAGAGTCTAGATTTACATCACCAGAAAGCACAGCCGTGTCTGTACTTTGCAGACAGTGGAAGGTAGAGGATCCTTGTATGTCCGCTAGTAACTGTATTCGGTGTTAACGGCAGGGTCAGTCATTCTTGCTAACTTCGAGCTCAAAACAGTATCGCTCCGCGGTCCAGCGCCTCACACTTTGAAATGTATTGTGAAGCAAAGCGTAGTGCTACGGCTTTGTTGATACGAGCGGTGTTCGCCACTTTGTTTAAGTTGCTATTTACGGAGCCTGGGCTGTGTGGAAGTATCAGATTCTTTTTTCAACACGCACAGAGAACGGTACGCTAGCGAAATGCAAAGAGATATTTATTGAATTTGACTAAAAAGTGTATTAGCTTACATTTAGCTTGCAATCGCTGACTATACCTTTAACACGGAATACAGTGGGACAGTGGGTAGAGTGGGGTGATAAATGAACGAGGAGCCGCTGGTTCCTACCCCCGCTCACTCCTCACCAAGGTATAGTTAGTGATAATACCACTTTACGATACAATTCATACATTGTGAATGTGTGGCTACTGCAAAGCGTTTGAGTGACCGGAAGCGTGGAAAAGCATTTTATAAATGCTTTATAGAAGCTGGCATAGTAACGGTCTGACAATGTAAAAGAGGTGGAAAGAATTCTGACGTGATGACAGCTATTCTCCACAAGTGGAGTGTTTTCTATACACATGTAGTCTTCTTTTATTGTTCTTGTAAAGCAATATCTTCCCATACATAATATGAATCCAGTCAAAGTGATGGCAACACACATAGCGTGGTTGAAAAACTATTTTTCTATTAGCAATTAAGTTACACTTATTCCGTAATGCATGTTATCATATGCAGCTTTAATGGACACATACATATATCATTGGCATTAAAAACAAGAGGAATATATTGAAAAGAAGAGCAAGATATAGAGAGCGAGAGAGGGGAGGATATGTAGATAGAGAGAGAGAGACGGGGGGGGGGGGGGGGGGGGGGGGCCTGTGGGGTTATTAGAAGGCTGTATGAAAGTTTGACGGGACTGTGTGCAGGTTAAGTGAGACTCATAAGAAGCTAGGAGAGCCTCTCTATTCAATGTATTGCCAGTTAGCAAGAGGACTTTGATTGAAGGTTGTCTCACTGCGTTGGCTTTTAGAATCCACCGGTGTGTGGACACACCACCGGTGTGACGCTGAATCCCCGCAAAGCCACAGTGTATCACTTGCCAAACGGGCATAACGGCATTATGCTGAGGGAACATTCCTTCAGTAACAACGTTCCCAGGCACAGAAGCTTCTGCACACCAGCAGAAAGGAGGAACATAAGATTTACTCTCGACTTATTGACATCCCCGAGAGATTTCATATGCAGGGTACGCAGTAATTGTAAAGCTTCTGTCTCGCATGTTTTTAAAGTGCTAAATATACGGTAGCAGAATAACGTTGGAAAGGCCTGGCATTTTATTTATTCATTAAAACATTTTAGGGATTAAGAATTTGCCTGCCAAGGTATCCTGTGCATGAGATCTTCTCATGCGCATTCTGTGAATTAATTGAGCATTTTATCTGGAAAGCGTGGAGCACATATGCTGTTGGCTATAGGGTGCTGTCTGCATACTGTATGCATTTGCTCCCTCTCTCTCTTAACCCTCTTCCATGAATACACACATACATGCACACACACACACACACACACACTATCACTGATTGGGAAGGACAGCCGGCCAGCTGGTAATATCAACTTAAGAGCTCCATGTGAAACTCTCATCTAAAAGGGTTTATTAAAAGGTATAGTTAGTAATTGTAA
Source organism: Amblyopsis rosae (assembly GCA_025399935.1). Classification (NCBI taxonomy): domain Eukaryota; kingdom Metazoa; phylum Chordata; class Actinopteri; order Percopsiformes; family Amblyopsidae; genus Amblyopsis; species Amblyopsis rosae. Next base: position 1,865 of record JAODTR010004168.1, on the reverse strand, counting down.
GCTAATACCACTTTACAATAGCCTACCTTTTAAAGTTTTTTTTAAGGGTTTTTAATTGGTTTATTAATTAGGTTATGAACACTTCTGGTTATGAAGACTTCATCAATCAACCGGTCACTGCATAACAGACGCCATCGTCTCCTCCTGTACCCTGGCTGTCCGATCCTCTATGATCTTGGAGATCAGATCTAAGAACAGCTGAAAGAAAATGGAAAAAGTCGCACCAACATGAAGATCTCTCATCCGACCACTGCCTCTTCTGTTTCTTCGGCCAAAACTACCTTCTGCCAAGCCAAAATCACAACTGCCGCTGACCCCAGGAAACTATTCTCTGCCTATTCTCCCTCCTCAGTCCACCCACCCCTCCATCGCCATCATCTCTATCAGCTGATTATATTGTTACTTCTCAAAGAAAGTGAATGGCCCCTCTGTTGATTACATGTCCCGCAACATTGGCATGCACTCATTCTCCCTCCTCTCCACAGAAGAAATCCAGCTCAAATCAAAACAGTATTGCTTCGTGGTCCTCCGTGGCATCGCCTCACACATCAACACACATTGTGAACCAAAGCCTAGTTCTACGGCTTTGTTGATACGAGCGGTGTTCGCCACTTTGTTTATGTTGCCATTTATGGAGCCAGGGTTGTGTGGAAGTATCACAGAGAACGGTGAGATAGCGAAATGCGTGGGGATATTTGTTGAATATGACTAAACTAGTATTTATCTTGAAATAGCTGATTATACCTTTAATCGGACTGTTCCGATCCGTTAAATACACCCCGTTCTCTGTGTGTTGCTCTAACGCCTTGCAGAGTTGTCACAACACACACACAGTCTCACTTCCCTGCCCACCTGGTCTTGTCAAGGTTTAACAGGTCGTGTTAAATGAGACGTTCTAAGATGGGGAATAAACTGTCTTTTGTGTGGCATTTGTCTGGGCAGCCTTTCAGTTATACTGTAAACCTCTAGGCTCGATACCCTGGGGATTTACTATTGTAATGAATGGCTGTGTCGAATGCGTGTGTCACATGATGTCACATGATGTTACTGAGGTCGCTGATGTCACATGATATCTAGATGATTCTGATTGCGTGCCATTCATAACTTAGGTAACGTAGATATGCTGAGCATTACAAGATGGCGATATGACTCAATAATCACAGTCATTCAGTTTCACTCGCCAGTCTCACATGTCACACATCTCTGGCAGTCTCGATGTCATATCCCATACAGTTTGATAGCTACTGATCTGAGCTATGCATTTGAAAAGTAAAATGTGGCTAAGCTGCAGCTAGCCTGGTGTAAGCAGACCTAAAATGTATTTGTGAATAAAGTCTGGCAATGCTCCATTACAAAGTGATAACAGTTGTTTTCTTCTACTGGGCGTAGACCGCTGATTGATTTGGAAGCTTTTGGACAGCATTTAACCAATCACCTTGCCACAAGTGTTCTGATCGCCTCATCTAGGTCTACCACTTCAACGTCATCTCACTGAAATACCCTGATTGGACTGCTAGCAGGGAGGCCTGCAGGGTGGGCATGCAGGGTGGCCTGCAGGGTGGCGGTGCAGGGTGGCCGTGCAGGGTGGCCATGCAGGGTGGCCTGCAGGGTGGTGGTGCAGGGTGGCCGTGCAGGGTGGCCTGCAGGGTGGCGGTGCAGGGTGGCCTGCAGGGTGGCGGTGCAGGGTGGCGGTGCAGGGTGGCCTGCAGGGTGGCGGTGCAGGGTGGCGGTGCAGGGTGGCCGTGCAGGGTGGCCGTGCAGGGTGGCCAACAGGGTGGTGATGCAGGGTGGCGGTGCAGGGTGGCCTGCAGAGTGGCGGTGCAGGGTGCCGGTGCAGGGTGGCCGTGCAGGGTGGCCAGCAGGGT
>JAODTR010004167.1:0-12254 GCA_025399935.1 Amblyopsis rosae | reverse complement strand
CACACGCTGCACACACACACCCACAGTGAGAGAGAGAGAGAGAGAGAGAGAGAGAGAGAGAGAGAGAGAGAGAGAGAGAGAGAGAGATCATCTAAGCTTTATTGTGCTGTGGCCCATCTAGGGACAGGAAATGCGTACTGTACATTCCTGTAAGTGTATTCATCACCATTAACTGTACAGCGGTGCATGGGTGACAGGAATGTGCCTTCATAACTCAACACACGTGTAGCATAAACGTTTTCGCAGCGGGTTATTCACACCCAAATCAGTATCTGTGGTTCTTAAAGTGGGGGGTCGCGAGACACAGAGGAGGGGGTCATAACATGGGCGTAGATTTGGTTTGAACATTTGGGGGGACATATAAAGCGGGGGGTCTTTGGGTCCTCCCCAAGAAAATGTTAAAAATCAAACACTTTAATTCTTAGGGAACAATTTGTGCCTTTTCTGCTTCAACTTACGGTGGAAATGTTTTTTTATTTAAAGGAAAACCTTAAACACCTGCCACTTTGGCATGATTCCAAATATATGAAACTATCGCAGTAAGGGTTTTCAATCTATGTATTTCTCAATTTCTCTTTCTTTTGGATGATCGAGGCTTAAATTGAGGGAGCACGTCTCCTGCAGCCCTCCAGGAACCTACATCTATGGGTCACAAGATGATTTTCAGAAGTGAAATAACATTTTTAAATGGTTACAAATATCATATTTTAGCCATAATTGTTAATAGTACAATGTATACAGCACTTTGATGTATTCTGCTACTAGTCCATTTTAAAATAATATCAAATAAGAGTATGGCTGTTACGCTTCTACCACCTTTGGGGATAGCGGAAGAAAAGTTTGGGAAACCCTACCCTATGGTCTGCAATTAATTATCGTGCCTATAATACTTTACTTCATCATTACATACTGTACAATGTCAGAGATGGCAGGGTGGCTTATTGATGTGTGATTGACGATTGACCAGGTGTATTTCCGGTGTGAGATGCATTGAAATTCAATGGATCACTATTATTATTTCATAATAGTGTGAAATAGGACATAAAAGTGTCAAATGCGTGAGAGTTGGGCATCCATTCATTGGTTGGCAAACAGAATGGGAAGATTTAATGATTTAATGACTGAGCAGGTCTATGTAATATTATTGCTTCATTACCAGGGCATAATCAGGCTATGGTTCGAAGTCCAGATTGGATATGTGTCCTTAAGCCTGTTACTGGGTTCAGTGAAATACCAAGAGTGGTAATACTCAGAACAGGAAATGTCAGTGAGCTGCAAACAAATACATTTTGAGTCAAATTCAGAAATATACATTTGATAGGGTTGAACATTTGCAATGAATGGTCACCTATAAAGGAGGAGCATTAATCTGTTGTGAAATAATGAATATGGAAATAAACAAATGCGCATGTGCACGCACACACATGCACACACACATGCACACTAAGTCTGCGCAGACAACGCAGAAAGAAACAAGGATGTTGCGGGACTTTAACTGACAGCTAGTAAAGAGTGATCCACATCACTGACACCAATATCTAGTAGCCTAGTGCTAGCGTTATCATATGTAGGCCTTTCTATGCCTTTTGTTGATTCAAAACTAAATTAAGAGAAGACGAGGAGTCATAGGAAACATAAACAGCCGAGCAACACGGCGCGTATCCATCCAGTTTACTTGTTTTTGGGCTGCTGAAAAAAATAAATGCTCTCACTGTTATTAGAAAAGCCTTTATCTAGATTCTGATTGGTTAAAACGCTAGCAATTTCCTTCACCTCTCGCTGCCGATTCAAAATCTGAATCGCTAGAAAAAGAGTCAACCAGCGACCTGACGATTTCTGCTGATAAGCAGTTGCTCCTACACGCACAAGCGAAAATCAATTTAAATGTATGTGGTGATGTGTAAAATCTATTATAATGATTTTATCATTTCCACATACTGTAGTATTCTGTAGTATGCAATATGTGTATGATGTAGTGGTAGTATTTCCAAATGTAGTGTATACGTGGTAGTATTTATACTGCAGTAGTACTGGTGACAGTGGTAGTGTGTCCGTGTGTACTGTATACACGGTAGTGTTAGTCTGTGCTAGCTCAGTGCAGACGACATTGGCAGACAGGTCAGAGTCGTCAGCAAACAGACATATGATAAACCAAATCGATCTCATGGCAGGGAGTCTGACCAGGGCTTAGACCACATCATCCAGGTCCAAGACCAAGACCAGGAACAACCTGCTCAGTCAAAATGAGGTCGAGACCCAGTCAAGACCAAGAGGAGAATCTCCCTGCCATTTAAAGCGCCGTACGCGATTGCCTCACATTCACCCATTCACACACACATTCACACACCGTTTGTATAAATAATTTTGATACGATTTAGTCAAGGTTAAAGTATTACAGTATGGACAGAGAACAGGCACTAGTTTTAACAGAAGGATTTAAAGCTGGCTAGAAAAGAAGATGCAGAACACAGCTGCCCTGCCGTTGCCAAACTCCATCGCCAACTATATGGAAATTAGCTTATGATCTGTCGCTGTCGCTGGCTGCCTTCTGTCTCAGAAACGCTGGTGTCCATTAGAAATGATTTGGAACGAGCTGAACACGTCACCTGTAGAAAAAGGCCTTGCTCTTTTGAAACAGTTTGGCTACTCAGATGTTTGTGTGTAACAAACCAACTGTTAGGTTCTGTGAGTATGGCCCATAAAGCATTTGTTTTGGTCTGGCGTGCTTAGCATGACATCTAGAGGCAGAAAATCATATAGCGACCCTTTAAAAAAACTGATTTATGTAGCCCTTAATTACATTGCAGTCTCAAACGTCTCAAAGTTTTGACAGATTATATTTCACATGGAAACAAACAACACCACCTTAACCTGCTCCTCCCTGCCCTCCTCCACGGGCAAAACATAAATTATAAACGCCACGGGGATAAAAAGAGAAGAAACCTTGGGATGGAACCACAGAGGGAGCAATCCACCCCTCCAGGACGTTTAAGATGCAATAGGTGATGGTAGGCAAACAAGATTTAGCAATAATACTTTGAACGATATGTATCACATTAAGAACTAACACGTTGTAGAAATGTAACATATTCTGTAAGTTAGTTGATTATGAGTGGTTATTATTATAGATGTTATGATTTAGCACACATTAGGATACTGCCATCAACACACACACACACACGTTTGTGTTCAGTTGGTGAATGTACACATGCTGGTTGGAAGAGCGTTGACTTGCATGTCGCCAAGGATAACCTCTCCATCGGGTGACCCATGCTGTTAGGGAATGTATAAGATAGACGGGAATGTGTCTCTTGTTCTCTTGTTTCTCTCCCATGGGATACGGGTATGGTCAGAACACCGCGTGCCACATCAGACCATGACATGGTTTATGGAAATGTCAATAATGCGAGAGAGAGAGAGAGAGAGAGAGAGAGAGAGAGTGTTTGTGTGTGTGTTTGTGTTTATGTATGTGCACGTATTTTTGCCATCCTCATCCTAATCTCTTCTGGCAGCAAAACTCAACACACACACACACGCACAAGCACACAGGCTTAATTATGTGTTACAGTAAGAGTCACTGTTAAGTTAGGAATTTCCCCAGACTACTTAGTTTGCTATATGATAACTGCTAACTGTAACATCACCTTAAAATATGAATGTTTACATCAGCATTAAAAAATAAACGGAATAATGCTCTAGAAACAGTTCAGAAGGAGGCAGTGTTTGATAAAAGACGAAGAATTATCCGTGAACTTTACAGCATTAGCAAAAACTGTACTTAGTACTTCATGATACATGTCTGAACTCACAACAGCAGGAGTCATATATCTTTTTTTTTAACTGTGTGCCTATTTAGTAGTGCAAAATGACCCGGTTTTTAATATGTTTAAAAACCAACTGTGTTTTCGCCTATACATTATGTCACTTAAACAGGAATCTCCTTTTATCGGTTAAACTTAACGCCAAACGTCACAATACCAACTGACGCCAAGTAGATATGCTTATTAGATAGCAGTATAGATAGTAGCAGCAGTTTTTTTAGCAGCAGTTTAAGATTTTCTCTCCCACATCACAACTCAACAGATTTCCTAACAAGGCCATACACGACCGATTGATTATGAAAACACACACTCTTAAACGCAAACAGTGTTTCAGTATCTATTTGTTGATTAGACTGTCTCCCTAAGTATGTGGAACAGGTGTGTGTGTGCAGTTATAATTTTATTTTGCAGTTAAGGGTTAGTGTGTGAACACATATTTCCTCCTCTTGGAGTCTGTGGTTCTTTGTATTGTGTATCAATGTATGTGGGTCTGGCTGACAGACAGACAGGCAGACTGACAGACAGACATGTTCAGGTATGCGTGCATGAGCTCATTGGTACACTGCAAAATAAATAGCTAATCCAGCCTGCAACCAGCCAGATATTGCCTTCGCAGAGCAAAGGGCACGACGTTGCACTGGTGTGTGTGTGTGAGATCCAGAGGGATTAAAGTCTCGCGAGATCATTCTGGAGCGTTTGAAATTGTTTTGACTGACTCTCAGAGTACCATTTGATCTGACCAATCGGCGTCAGCTGACAGCGAAATCTATTATAAAACAACAATGGCGGTTTCTAAGAGGTTTCATTAGAAGAGTTATTAGAAGAGCAACAAACAGCACGAAAGGATTTTCTCAATGGAAAATATGTTTTCTCCCGACTGTCTTCAGCTAGAGTTAATTCAACAACTAGCCCAACAACCAACCCAATTACCTGCAAAGTATCTTTTTTTAAGTGCCTGCCCTTCTCAAACAGTGTAAATGGACAGCTCTCCAGATGCTGAGTGAACACCTGCGGGACAGACTTCAAACATTACATTCAAAACTTCAAACATTACAATCATTCTATCAGTTTCTCCCACATTCGGGCAGGTATCAAGTTTTACATACCCTGAAGGTTCTGTAGAAGTAGCAGGAAGTTCATTTAACATGTATTCATCGCTAGCCAACAGTAGTGCCAAGGTGGGATAATGAAGCATCACACCTGAACCATCTCACTGAACGCTTGTGTGTGGCCGGCTAACTTCTTAGCTGATTGATGCTCATAGAAAATTGTAGATTTACAGAAAGCATAATCAAAATATATTAAAGACCTTAAGAATAACCAGCCTGCATGAGAAAAGCTATTGAGAGAATGAGTTTGAGCAGAGCTTTTTTCATATGCATAAAGATTTATTCATAATCAAAGGGTGTCCAGTTGTGTTTACGCAATTACTTAGTACAAGTCCAAATAGGCTACTTTTCCACTAGTGTCCTGTAAACAAGTTTGGTTCAATAAAGGGAAATAAACAAAAGCATTTATCTATATGTGACAAAGGGCATGTTGTGCTGTTTCTGAAGGACATTCTTCCTGCAAATCATCTGTGACTTCTTCCAAAAATATTTTGATAGCCAGTAGAGACAGCTGGAATTGTGCAAAAGGAATATTCATGATACGTCGATAGCTACATTCTTTTGTCACCTTGAGACCATGCAGTCAACATTTCCAGCGAACCAGTGATTTTCCAAGGATGAAACACCTCATTGTCTTAACGTCAGACTGGACTTTGTCTTACGCTTGACCCACAAGAGGGAATAGCAACCACCAACTCAAATGTTAGCCCTGACCTGATGGTTAGTTGCATCGAACAGTTCTTCAGGCAAAGCTTTTGAAGGTATTCCTCCATAGACAATCGTTAACAAATATGAACAGCAAAAAAGCCGGAGTACCATTTGCTCAGCAGATCAGGTGCCAAAGTTCTGTTAGTAACAGTAGAAGAGCACCATCTGCTGGATGTTCTATGGCATATGACTTAAAAGCTCACTAGTGTAGCCCTTTACAGTGTTTAACTCTAGTTTAATGTCCCCAAAACTTGCAACATTGCAATTATGTTGTCTTCTTTTAAGAAATAAAAAAAATAAAGCATCAAGATCATTTAGAAAATATGCCTTTATATTTTATTATTCATTTCCACTGATAAATAAAAACACTTTTCAACACAAGACAGAAATACTCTTCAACCTCGTCAGGACGCAGCCTGTTTTGACAGAGGGCAGCAAAATGTCACAGGGCCTCTGAAGACGTTGATCCTCAGGGCCTTTAAAATTCATTGTTTTTTTGTATTTTAAATTCATTTATACATTTCATTTGTGCAAGGACTGGCCCACACCAACAGGGATGGGTGCCTTTGTTAAAGTGACAATACATTATTGATGCAGTGTCAAACATAAATGCATCTATACACACATAAGTAATGGTTTCTGGTTCTGTTATCCCCTTTCAGTCCAGACGTCAAGCAGTGAGTAGGTACATGAAAAGATAAAAGAACACCAGAAACAAGCCAGGTCAGTTTGGGTTAATCGTTTTTAAAGAGTGATTCTATGTAGACAGAGACACTATGGCAAAGCCAGGTGTAGTTATAAAGCTAGTCAAGAAAGCCAACACACCCATTCATGTCACATGAGGCTAAAGAAGTACTTATTTTTAGTGTAAATCACTCATCTTAGAAAATAGATTGCACATTCCCATTCGTCTTAGTTAGCTCTCAGGTCAGGTATAATTGAGAACACAGTAAAGTTAGCACAAAGAGGCTGTTAAATACACGTAAAATGGACCGGTCAGAATCAGTCATCTACAAAAGGTTCAGTGTTTAAAGTGTTTCACAGTACAGCAAGTACGGAGCAAACAGTAATTAACACAGCCTGGAACTGAAGGTAGGGTTTTGCCCGGTGACAGGCGATTCCCAATTTTGAGATGCCATGAATTAAACCACACGCATCTCACAGCGCTGACAAACCCATAGTTCTTAAACAGTTCCCATAAATCACAATATCAGAGTCTTGTCTTTTGTTTTCATAAAGTGCTTGCATGCAGCGCAGATCAGGAGGTGAAAGCCCGCCGTCAGTCAATGTAGTAGCCGTTAGCATGGTTAGCTACGGGCGCACGGCACCCACCACCACGTTAGTGTCGGGAAGGGCGGGGCAAAGTGCCAGCAGCCCCACCATCGCCGCCTAGCGGCAGGTGCAGGACTCGGCCACCATGTCCTCCAGCTCGCGGTACTCCACCTTCTTCTGGTGCACCACCAGCACGCTCATGGGCATGTAGCTGTAGGGCACGCAGGAGGGGGCGGGCACCTGGCCCAGGCCCATGTCGCTGATCACCGTCTGAATGATGGCGTGGTTGGGCGAGTGGTAGCCGTAGTGGAGCACGCGCGGGCAGTCGCCGCGGCAATAGCGGGGGTTGTAGACGGGCGGCGCGATGAAGTAGTGGCCCCAGCCCAGCTTGTCGAACGACAGCCGGAAGGAGTGCAGCTTGCAGCGGCTCCTCTGGGAGGCGGCCGTACCGCCGCCGCCGCCGCGCTTGAAGCTGGCGGGGATGTCGATGAGGACGGACAGAGGAGGAGGGGTGGAGAGGGGTGTGGGGGAGGGTGCGGCATCCTGCGAAAGCCCCGCAGGAGGAAGAGGCTCTCTGGGCTCCGATGAAGAAGAGGAGGAGGAGCGCCGGCGTCGGAGCACGGGGCGGGCTGGGCCAGCGCCGGCCCCTACCCCTCCTAGGAGGTCGGCCATCCAGTCCTTCACCTCCCGCTGCTCCTCCAGGTAGAGGAGCAGCGAGGGGGCGCGGAGGTGACGGGCAGAGGCCCTGCCCTTTCCGTACCACCTCCTCCCCGCCGGGCGTGCACCCCAGCCCGTCCAGGAGGGGGGTGCGGCGGGCGGCTCGGTGCACCAGTACTGGGCCGTAAGGGTCAGGTGGCCCTCGCGGCCCGCGCCGCGCCCCCCCCACAGCACGTGGGCGGTGATGTCCGTCTCGGTCCACGGGTCGCGTGGACCCAGGGCCACCAGCGGGGGGGCGGTGGGGCCCCCAGCAACCCGAGCCCTGCAGAGGGGGGGCGTCGAGGGGGAGGAGGAGTGGAAGTGGATGAAGGATGCTCTGATCAGCTGCTTCTGCAGAGGAAGGCCTTCCAGGTTGTACTCCACTGTGAACGTGTAGCGGTTGTCTGGAGGGCAGAGGACATTTTATTCACATACAGGCTGACTTCTAGTTGCAGCACACATGCAGAATGATTCTCCTCCCTTCTGCTTTACCCCACATCATATATCCCACCTTCTGCTTTACCCCACATCACATATCCCACCTTCTGCTTTACCCCACATATAGCCTAACAACAAAAACTGGTTAGGTTCACAGGTACGCATTTCACCCTGAAACAAATGACAACCAACTAAACCTGCTTCTCCCCCCGGGCAAGGAAAACACCCATAAGCGCTGGGTGAGCCCCCCCCCCCCCCACACTTTCCAAAACACCTTGGGAAGTGACCACAGAGGGAGGAATTCACCCCTCCAGGATGATGAAGGTCCAATGGTTAAGATCTAATATGTACCGGGAAGGCAACAGCAATCTCATATGCATTGAATGATGTGTAGTAAACAAAAACTGATCCATTATAAGAATTAGGTAAACACTACCCCTAAGGCTGGGAGCCATGGAGTCAGTATAGCCCTAGTCTCAGCCTTTTCTGTCAATTAGCATTAGTCACATAAGCAACTAGGTGCTCAACGTCTGATGCATAGACTCCTGTAAGCTCCACAGCGCTTTCTGAAATTCAAAAGTAGATTTTCATTAGCTCAGTCTGTAACTGTAATTCCGGTGCGACCTTAGTGCAGTATCCTAGTTTATTTAGCCATTTCAGATGTTACATGTATTTTAAGCACTAACAGTAGCCTACTTATCTAACAGAACAATACCTGAAAACAGCCACTTTATAAGTTTAACGTCTGACTTTGTCACAGTTACATATTTGATGTTCTCCTCTCCTGTTGACGCAGCTAGCCAGCGCTGTGTCCCAGAGACTAGTCTGTTCCCTGGGTGCATACAAAGTTTGGCAAGAAAGCTTTTAAGTGAAATCCTTAGTGTCTCATTTTCAAGCCTGCTGCCCTTGAAATAATGTACAACACCACTTTTATTATTTATTAAAAAATGTTAAATGTTATTTTAATTGTTTTATGTCTAATCCATTGACATTGTTTTATGATGTGGCATGGTTGACAATGTTTAGGCTAAACGTTGTATGTGGTTGCTTTAAGATGCCCTCTTGGCCAGCTCCATCTTCGAATATATTTCGATATTTAAACATCAAGTAATGTTTCTTGCTGGTTAAATTAAAATACGTACACAGTAAAACGGATCTTATTCCGTATAAATACATTTACCGTGGCCTCGATTGAAAACGTCATGAGGAAGGCAAGAACGTTATGAATTCACAGACTTAACTTATACTAGTATAAAAGAAATCAGGCCAGTCTCACAGTAAGCAATACTGTTGCACATAAAACGTTGAAGACATCATCTACATTGCCATACAACTACAAGCAGGTGCATCTTTGAATCCAAGGGGTTCGTTCAACAGCGACAACATACGCACAGGACTAAACATGCCCTAGTTTCTGTACCAAAATAAACGCCATTGCTTTTTCAAGACCAGGGGCTCCAGCTCACCTCTCGACGCAGACATGTAGTGCACCGACGACGCCGACGGTCTCACCAACCGGACCGTGTTGGAGCCAAACTTTCGATACTGTTTGGGCCTTCCGTCAGGCTCGGCCGCGCTCCGGTACAGACTCAGCATGAACTGCAGGTTCTGGTCCGTCTGCTGCTCGTCGGTCAGCGGCCGGTGGTGTTGGTGCGAGCCTTTGTGCCTCTCGCCGTACTGACTCTGACTGCGACGGCTCCGCTTTGAAGTTGGGTGAAGCGAGGCCATCTTCCGATCGGCTGCCACTCCGTCGAACGTGGAGCACAGCAGATAAACCAAGCACGACAGGACACACGCACGTACTAGGTTGTGTTTGGCCCGCTCGGTCATCATGTTTGCTACAACCTGCGGCGCTAGCTAGCTGACTAGCGAGCTCCACCGGCGAGGCTATAGTCCGTGGCCATCCTGTGCTCCGGGGGGGGGGGGGTGTGATCCAGCGACGCACCTGGTCGTTTTGTCCATGCGGACATGTCAATCAGCCTCCACTGACCCTAATTAACCCCGAGACTTCCCATGGAAGTGAATCGAGCATGGCGATTGGCGCGTAAACGGTGCGTAATTACGCCCATTGCGTTGAGCCGTTCAGTATCTCACTATGTACGAGTCGGTTGGTTGTGTTTTGCAACCTTTACTGTCCTAAGAGCCATTTGCGCCCAAAACATTTTATATTTATGTGTCTGGAGCCGCAGGAAAATATACAAAGTTAGATTATCAACATTACTAGTAGACCTAAATGAGAATTAATTCACGGTTTTCCCAGGTTGTAGAAGTAGTTTTTAACCGTGTGGGACCGTGAAATTCAAAGATGTATTTAAAATAAAGCAATTCCTGGTGACATGAAAACTGAATATACTATATATCTAACTACTGTGCGATCGCAGTTTTGAATGGAATATATCCATCTGTATACTGGTGAAATCAGTCTGGCAATAACTAACTATACGTTGAGATGATATATTGTGAGAGGGACAAAACCTAGATTAGGTTCTACATGATGTTTGGCAAGGACACACGGGGGGCGCTATCGAGGGGCTCTGGAGCCGCAGGTTGCAGACCCCCGTGTTAGGGAAACAATTCTGAAGATTATATTATTAAACATATATTTCATTAAGAAAATGTGTCTTTGACAAATGAGCCAAACTCTTACTAAACACACACGTGTGTGATGTCTCCTCATGGTCCACTAGCTGCCCACTGTACACATAATCAGTTGTTTCTATACGGCCCTGGCTGTATAAATAGGAACACAAACAAAGTGGTGCAGACCGCACCACACAACACTATCCCAGCCTTGGCAATGCGTTTCCCATGTGTGGGGCGGAGCTTCTGAGGGAGCACTCTGTGGCATTGAAGGGAGGGTTGTTTTTGTTTTGATCGAGTTTACTAAATATCAATCGATATTTCTCCAGAATGCGTGACTCTGGCTTTACAGTAATAGTGGTTTCTATTTACATTAAGTTACATTTTGTTGGTAGTTTGTAGTGTGTGTGTGAGGGGTGGGGAGAGGTATATATACAGACAGACAGACAGACAGACAGACAGAGTGTGTATAGATAGATAGATAGATAGATAAATAGATATATAGATAGATAGATACGTAGACAGATAGATAGATAGATAGATAGAGTGTGTAGATAGACAGACAGACAGATAGACAGATTGTGTAGACAGACAGACAGACAGACAGACAAACAGATAGATAGATAGATAGATAGATAGACAGATAGACAGATAGATAGAGCTGGTCAGGCCAAGCATGTCATTTTGTACATATTTAGACAACACCCAGGTCCCTTTTATACACAAGGAATGTGACCTGGTTGGGCCAAACCTGACAAAGCCTATGCAGCCCCTGCTGGATATATGGACAACCTTTCTTCAGTGTAGTCTCACATCTTTATTTTCTGTTTTATAAATAAAATTAGTTTGGGAAAAACTAAAAAATAACTTCCCAAGCTTATGGATAAAAAACTATTGTAATTGCTAACCATTCATCATCAGCGTTTTTGCAATCCCCAGACACGGGTTGCAACCCAAATTCAGCGCAGTCATTGTTTCGTCCTATATATGATATTTTAAACATTTAAGGTAAAGTCTGTTAATGCAAGCTTAATGTAAGCTAATACACTTTTGGTAAAATTCACAAAATATCTTTTCACATGCCGCTATTTTACAGTCCTCTGTGCGCGTTAAGAAAATAATCTGATACATCTACACATCCCAGGTTCTGCAAATAGTAAGATAAACAAAGTTGCGAACACCGCTCATATCAACAAAGCAGTAGTACGACGCTTTGCTTCACAATGCAGTTCTGTGTGTGGGGCGGTGCTGCGGAGGACCGCAGAGCGATACTGTTTGATTTGAGCTTGAAGAAGAAGAATGACAGCAAATAACGATTTTCTCTTTGTATTTATAGTCAGGCCAGCTGCGCATGCATGTTAGTGCGTGTATTTGTGACCCTGAACGTAGAAGAAGTATTAGCTTTCCATTAGCACACACACACACACACACACACAGGTATAGCATTAGCTATCCATTAGCACACACACACACAGGTATATCATTAGCTATCTATTAGCACCATTAGCACACACAGGTATAGCATTAGCTATCCATTATCACACACACACACACACACACACACACAGGTATATCATTAGCTATCTATTAGCACCATTAGCACACACAGGTATAGCATTAGCTATCCATT
>JAODTR010004165.1:0-12254 GCA_025399935.1 Amblyopsis rosae | reverse complement strand
GAAAGCTGATTGGACGAATCTTTACTTGTGGTGACCACGCCCTTTGGCCAATCAATGTAGTTTCTCTTGAGCAGATAAAGGCTTCGAAGTCGAGTGGATTCCCATTAGTTTCGTTAAAATCGGACAAACGGTATAGGATCTGTTACTATTTTTTTTTTGTTATAGCGCCCCCATGCGGCCAACTTGAAAAAACAAAATCTAAAATCTAGTTAGGCGGATTTCAAAATGGCCTTTGCAAAGTTGTAGGGCATGAGAAGAGCTATCATATGCCCCTGGATGGGGTCTGTAGGTTAAAGCTGGCAGGAGATTTGCCCGTTTGAAAATCGCAACTTTGACCTGTTGGTGGCGCTAGAGATTTCATCTAAGCATGTTGTAATTTAGGATTTTTCCTAATTGGGTGAATCTCTGCCAATTTGCCAAGTTTCGTGCAAACATGTGGAACATGCCGAAACCTGAAAATCCGGTGGAATAATAATAATAAAAAAACTAACAATAACAATAGGTGTCAGCAGCTTCGCTGCTTGACCCCTAATAAACCAATATAGAGAGCATTTGTGGAAGTGTTTTCTTGTAAAAGATTTGCATCTGATGGTTGCTTCAGTTTGATGTTTATTTACAGGAATATTTGTTATCGTTATACAGAAATGTCTACTGGAGGTGTTATGAAGCCTGCTTCTCTTGGACTTGTGCTTATAGCCTAACAAGCTGTATCAATGCTTTGTGGATTCTGCGGCCGCTATATAACAGAGGAGTAACCACTAGATCTTAGATCTTAAAGATCTAGTGGTTCATTTGTTCATTTGAATATGAAATGTACTTGTTAAGTGGTATGAGACAAACAAGGTTTACTGAGGGGAAAAAAACTAATAATTAAATTATAATTAATTTAAAACAAATGCTAAACAAAATGTTTACATAATCTCTACACAAGTCAAATATAAAAGAAAAGCAGAAAATGTGTTGGAGAATTGATGATGGTGTAGTGCACCAAAACCTGATTTTTGTTAAAAGTCAGAAATGTTGTACTCACATATTAGTCCCCTAATATGTGTGTGTATGCCAAAGTAAAACAAAGCTCTTTAAGAGAATTAATAGAAACAGATGGAAAATAAGGTGGCAACAGATTCAGAGCAAAACCTCTGTTGGAACATCTGTAATATAAAGCAAACATATGCTATATTACATTAGACACTGGATACTGATGAAATCACTCATTTGCTCTGTTAGGACTCTAAAGTGTTTTTTGTGTTATTGATTACAGCATTCGTGTTATGGTTACTTATTTTGAGAGAGCAAAGCACCCGTTCTAGCTTTGAAGACCAGACCAATATGTAAATGAATGGTGTTTGCTCCTTTAATGAAGCATTTTTAAATCGAGCATCATTATACAGTATATGAACAGTACAGTAGCCAACACCTGGGGCCTCATTTATAAAACTGTGCATAGAATTCATGTGAAAATGTTGTGTACGAACGAAACACAGAGTGCGTGCGCACAAAAATATTTGGATGAATAAAACAGTGCTCATGCACATCCCACGCCAGATTTCCTTTATGAATCAAATACTCTAAATATAGCGCAGGTGAATAAGCGTCTTGTCCCACCCAGTGAACACCCATACGCGCCTATAAATGGTCACTAAAACTCCCATAATTAATATTCATTCAATAATTTAATGAAGGCAAATCCCAACAGAGACCCCCAAATAAGTATTTTCACCCAAATGTGAAATTGAAGCTCTTAGCGGAGGTTGATAGACGAAAACTAAATTGTTTGGTGGACATATTGTGGGCATTACAAATGTCAATAAGCACAGACATCACTATAGATTCGTGGTTATGGGGAATTCATTAGGACATTATAAACGTTTGGTCAAGTTTGCGAGACACTGATCTAATATGATTATCTTTCCATACCAACACGGTGCATGACACCAACAAAATGCCTGAAGATGGCTAGATAATATGTAGAAAAAACATAGTAGAAAGTAAAAACACACCCGTGCAAATGATACAGGTAAACATAGTTGCGTATACACAATGAAACCAATATGTTTAGTATGGAACTTTCTGTAATGGTGTATTATGAATTGCACAATTGTTATATAATCAATATATTTGTTTCTGTTCCTTAACACACTGAACGAATAAAGCCAAAATAATAGTAAAAACACAAACGTATAACTGTAATGCTTATATTCAGCATGAAACAACAGACACAACGCAATGGATTTTGAGAAAAGGGGCGTTGCATAGTGCCGTCAATAGAGCTAACAAGATATTATTTTACTACAGTGTTTTATTTGCTCATTAACATTCGGCGATCTGAAAAGAAAACGGCTTAAACATTTTCTGGTATGAATTAAATAAATGTTATTGTTTTACACATTGTTGGCTGTCTATTGTACATGCATAGCATCATTGGTTGCCTTAGTAAATATAGCTCATGCCTGCTATGTCGTTTTTAATGATTGATAGGTTTATTTAGAATTCATATTTTAGGTCTGGCAACATCCATTGGCTTTGTAAGAGATTTCGATCTATTTTTCAAAGCATTTCTCGTGTTTCATCATTTCATCACAGTTTCCCATTTCTCCAATTTCTGTGCGTGTGCATGGGTTTTTTATAAATCCCAAACCTTGCGTAGAAACTGCCGTACGCATTTTTTTGTGTGTACGATTTTATAAATGAGACCCCAGGAGAGTGCCAGTAGACTATTGAAATATTTGTTTGGAGGAAATATCAATATTACCTAAAATGTTCAACCGAGTTTAGAGACAAATAAACCATGCAGTTAATTTGTGCTTAGAACACTTTTGTGCTTTTATGAGAAAGGGAATTGGCTTTTTAAATTTATGGTGAGTCTGATGAATCATTTAGTGTATGTACAGATGGCATATTAACTCCACTCTGTTCAGAAATAGGTGCAGTTTTAGCTTGATAGATGGCAGCTGTACCAGTAAGCTGCGTTCACACACCTACACACCTATACACATATAAATGTGCTTGGAGAATGCCAATTGTCACCCATATGTCTTTGGGACTTGTTATTTGGGGTGTCAAATCAAGGTTATACAAAGGCGGTTACGGACTAAAGGTTCAATAAAAGTTTCAGGGTGTAAACAGTGGTAGTCTGATGCTATTATTATTATTATTATTATTATATTGTTTAAATACATACCTGTAATCTGTGCCCTCCACAGGTGTCCATGTGTATGTCCGTAGGGCCTCGTCAATGTACCTCTGTTGTCATACAACCAAACAGTTCATATCATCACATCATATTGGACTGAATTGAGTGTAAGTCTGAGTCTGAGTCATTAGAACTGGAAAGTGCATTTTGGATCATGATTGGAGTCTCATTAACTTGTGACTTGCCTCATCAACCGATTTAACGAGTGTTTTGATTTTCCTTTGCCCTGATTTGCCATCAATCATCTGGCGACGGATCTGAAATAGAGGACAGCAGACAGGATAAATATACCAAACAAACATGCTCAGATGGCTCACATACAGTATTTAAAGGTGGGTTCAAACCCTACATCTCCAAACGTCACTGTTTATATTGTGAATCACATCTGTGCATGAAAGAGTAGGTTGATTGTAGAGAACAATGCATGGAAAGGAGAGCAGATGTGGGAGTGACATGCACAAAAAACTAAATCGGGTTTTCAACCCCAAGGGAATTTCCTAACACACACTTTAACCAACCAAATGTGAAAGAGGTTCAAACGTTTCACCAACACTGGTTTACCTCTTCCTTGTTGCTGTCCTCCAGCTCTGCATCCAGGAAGTCCAAAGTAACGGGCTCTCTAAAGTTAATGATCTGAATGTAGAGGAAGAGAAGAGGAGGGGGTAGGGGGCCAGTCAGCAGTTATGTCAGCAGTAATGGAACCATCGGGAGGTCACGTGAGGAAAGGCGGGGTCAAGCTCTAACCTTGGGCTGCAAGTTGGGATGGAACAAGACATAACCGTTTGGGTCGATTGCAAACGTGTACCCATTGGCTCCCAGCTACAGAGAACAGGGGGAATAAACATGTGACTCCTTAATCAAATCATGGACAACTTTAGAAGAAAACAAACGTGACAAACTCACCCTGGCACGATGTGATTTGGCAAAGTAGGACATAGATCAACATCCCACAAGCGTTCCTGGACCAACATTGCCATTAACCAATCACAGCCCTCTCTGATATCATCAGTCAAGTCATTAATAATATTGAATAATTATGGTCTAATACTAGAGCTGCAGCTACCTACCTTTGGCAGTATGGGCTGTATATGGGTTAGCTTGCTAACTAGGTATTCTATGCTAACAAAAAAGCTTGTCAATATGAAATTGTTAGTTTAATGGGGAAATATGATATTAGCTCTCTAAAACACTGATGTCAGAGATGGTGGTTTCGAATGGCTGGCTGGACCTTATGACCTATATTAATTAGAGTTATTATTAAAGATAAGCCCTTATATCTACTAATAATTTATACAATGTACTATCTTCATATCACAACAGATTTCTAGTAGGACTAAATGAAGTCCACTATTTGTTCCCCAGATCAATTAGATTCTCATTCCCCAGAAGAAGGGGGGCAGGCAATGAATTGAGACCAGACAAACATTTAGACGTTATGGCAAGCCCTCCCGCCCTCCAATATACATTGAAAGTGTTTCCCTCCATTTGCATCCAGCCATTTGCAAACAAGCCTTTGTTGTAACTTCCTTAAAACACAAGCCCCCAAAACAATATTACCTCTCAGGTCTGTTAGTCTGACAGATGGCCAAGATCCAGTGTGGAACACACTGCAGGGGGCCGATGCCAATACGTCTGTATCTTTCTTACTCTCCTCAAGACATGAGACTTTCCCTTATCATCATCCTCACTGTTAAGTTAGCCAATAGAACTTAAGACAGTGCCAGCTCTGAGTTCTCTCCTGTATAAAACATGCCCATTTCTGATATGGGGAAGTTTTTTGGTGGTGTTTCCCTGGACCAACTGACTGGGTGTGCTCTCTGTCTCTATATTTTCTTCTGCTTCTACCATGGTATGCTGTATCTTGGGTATTAATTATATGCATGTTGCTACTTGCCTTATAGTCACTTTTTGTTAACTTTAAACTACAATTCAAACGGTTATATATTTTTATACCTTATCATATTCACACCATTCGATTAATTAAATATATACAACTGTTCAACAAACGACCTGGGACACTTCATTGGAGATTTGAAATTAGTTTCCACCAGAGGTCTGTGTTTGGCTAGTGGCAATGCTTGTCCAGGAACACAATGTTGGATGTTGATACAGGAGCATGTCCTACTTTGTAAAATCATGTTGTGCAACTCACCCTGTATGTTGGAGTTTTCTTTTTTATTTCATTGATTGCGATATCGACTCCCATGACTCCAAGGATGAGCTGGTTCTGTTAAAGGAACACATGCTCATTACTGCCTCATCTACAAGCATTACTATACCATTTTAATCACTAGTTGTGTCTTGAGATTATAATGAATAGATAATCATGATTATCATCAGGTGTTGGTTGCTGCTGCCTTGGCCAGGACGCTTTGTAAATGAGAGTCCTATCTCAGGAGGGCTTTCCTGGCTAAATAAAGGTAATTGAAAAAAGAAATGCCCGGGCTACAGTAGAGGATGCTAAGGAGAACTCTGTACCATCTGCTACTTTTATCTATCTATTCTATAGGTACTTACTGCCACTGTATTTTGAATATATGGGTGGGATAGGTTAACCAAATGAACAAACACAGAGAGGAGAACAATCTATATGCATCTAGATAAAGATGTCCCTAAAGTGGTATTACAATCTGTAATAACACGTTAAATTTAAGAGCGTATACATATTTGAGTGAATTGCCAATAGGACTAGTGATAGAAACAGTATACGGTTGCAGCAGACACAAGCGGTTGTCATGCCTGTTGCCACCTCTGGATGGGGGTGTTGCTTTACACAGCCACAGGATTGTCATCATATATGAGTGGTTATGGTTGATGTGATACTCATTTTGTGTGTATATTTATACACCTATTCTGTCCATAGATACACACACATCTTTACCACCTGTAAAACAGCCCAACAACGGACAAGTCAAGCCTTTCTATAATAACAGCATACTGTACAGTATGAAAATACTAATTATTCTACTCTTGATATTAAAAATAAAAATAATAAATGCTTGAATTACTACGTTGTTCCTACCTGTGAGTTTCCCCCATCAGCAGTGAGATTAAAGACAGGCATTGTTCCAGTGATGACGAGGCCCAAACCCTAATATAAAATTATTCTTATATAATTATTTTATATTTTAAAATAGCATTTTTAGTAAATTATAGTAAATTAACATTTTATATATAAAAAAAACATTAATTTGATGCAGCTCAGTAAACAGTAAATACTGTTCCAGTAGCGAAGAACGTTACCGCATGCTAAAATGTATTGTAATTCACTCCTATGAAAATACTGTAATATTACTCTATTATGGCATTCATTACCTGTTGAACAATAATCTAAATTTATTCTGATCAAATATAGGGATTAGCTAAATGCTTACACATTAAAGATGCTATCCATAATTAATCCATGATTGCTTGATACTCTACAAACTACAAACGAATCCATAGAAACTAGCGCTCAAGACAGCTACGAGCAGTGAGGTAAAGATTAAAGGTTGTAGATTTTTTGTATCAAATAATTATGGATTAATTATAGATAACAGCTGTAATGTGTAGGCATTTAGCTAATCATCCCATTTATTTATACTATATTTACTCTGTTGTTCAACATCTAATAAAAAACAAATAATTTAAATATTATAGCATGTGAGGAAAATATTGCAATGATTACAATACAACAGCTCCATGGTTTAATACATACAAGACATTCAGAGCATTCAAAAAAAAAATGAACCATCAATTTACACAACACAAAACAAACGCCTCACCAGGGCATCCTGGTATACATTAGTCCACTGGACCTGCTTGGCTTTAGGCCCGGCCAGCACCATGGGACGACCCAGGACATCCAGGTATTCCTGAAAGAGCAGATGTACATGTACACTGTATATACTTTATATCTATAACAGCCTAACAAAGAGCAAATGTATACTGTATATCTATATCATCTTATATACTGTAGAGAAGGGCAAATGCCAGTGAAAGGGACCAACTAAATCAGCCTCCGGGGAATGGTTTTTATTATTTTTACAAAACATTGTGGTATTTATCATGTACTATCTTGTTTGTAATATCCGGTTTCTTATTCCTTTTTTGTATTATTGTTTTATCTTTTTCATTTCTTAATGAAAAATGCTATATAACTACAGTTGGTTATATTATTATCATCAGCCTATAAGAGCTGATATCTGAATATCAGCGTAACAAACACTCACAGCGCTTAATATTGGATCTGAGCTAACTCAGTGTTCCGTCTATGTATTCTCTCTCTGTCTCTCAGAATTTCTGTCAAACACACACACACACAGTTTAAACAGAGCATCACTATAGTACTTGTTGCATGCAGCTGTTAAGGGAAGAGTATTTGAACGTTCATCTGTCATAAACCTATGATAGCCTGACCAGTAATGCCTCTGTCATCACCACATTAACCAGCAGTCCACCACTACTACAATCCCACCCGTGTGAAGCCCGGAGCCCCCCTCCTCCCCAGGCTGTTTGGCATCATTACGAAGCAGCTATTAGCACATTAATAGTGTCGATGGCACAATACACACACGCACACACACACACGCACACAGGCCCATCCCCCCAACAGCTCCAGTCAACCATGGATGTGTCACAATAGAGGGTGCGAGCTGAAACCAGTCATCATATTGGGATATTCCCTTTCCCAACAGCAGATATCTTAAACCAGAAACCAGGGTCCCCTAGGGGGGTCCTCAGAGGTACTGCAGGGGGTTCTCCAAATATGCCAGACATTAACATAAATCTTTCTAGAGAATGCATTTGCATACAGACATATAGACAATGCATACATTTCCAACCATATGCTACAATCATTTGCGTATCCATTCTAAAGGGCTGCACTGTGGGAGCGCACAGCTTTGTTATTCATCTCCAACACTGAGGTGCTGACAGCCATGACCTATTCTATTATTAGCAAGCTAAAAGTCTGATTTAACACGCCACAGGGAGATATTCCATCAGGACAATGACAGCCAGACCTTTTCTGTATATAGGGGACATTTTCAGCCTGACTAGAACAATCTCCAGAAAAACAGAACATGAACGAGCAGAGGTTTGCAGTCAAGTCATTTGAGTCAACACTACCTCACAGTATTCACAACGAGGTTAATCGACCACACACACAAGGCTAACAGCAATTTAATATAAGATGGCATTTTTTTTAACACCGCTTTCAACCACAAGGGCAAATGCAGACACAAATAAAGGAACAGACATTAATCAGATAATAATAATAATAATAATAATTATTATTATTATTATTATTTTATATATATTTTTTTTTTATAAACTGTATATCAACGTAGCAGCTCAAAGTGCTTGGAGGTAAGACCACAACATGAGATGAAGGATGGCGAGTGGTTAAATAACATTAGGCCCAGGTGTGCACTGAGTGACCTATAGACTGCAGTCATCCACCTGCAGAAAACCTATTAGAGTAAGTGGCAGTTCTCCCAATAGAAATATGCCAGAGTTAATGGAACAGCTGACAGTCTATTGTGGGGGCTTGGGTTCCAAAGAGGGGTGCATAATGTCCCCCCAATCAACAAAGTCCATTTCTCCAGCTGGACTGCGATAATCCCAAGTGGTCTGCCTAAAGCTAGTCAAACAAGAAAAAGAGAGAGAGAGAGAGAGAGGCAGGTCTTGGTTTCAGCTACGGATGGAACGATATAGTTTTTTCAGTCCTGATACTGATACAGATACCGGCATTTGGGTATGGGCCGATATGGAGTACCGATCCAATTCCAGTGTTAAATTAAGTTTTAAGTTAAATTGCAAAGTAAATGACAGCCAATCTATATTTTAGGACTTAGTGGCCTGGGTAGGTTAGACATGGCTGATGCTTGACAGTAGACCTACGCATGTAAATTAATTAATTTGGATCAGCCCCATGGATGGGTTACAACTGTCCAATCGTCACAGATAACAATCCAGCTAAGTCAGTTTTACTATTAACCTATATTAATTTTTTTTATAAAAAAAAAAATGTATACACAGTGCTCTGCTTCTAGTGTTTCCTCACATCAGATTTGAGTGTTATGCTTTGTGTGTTGTGTGAGGGGGGTGGGGGTGAGGGGTTGGGTTTGAGTATCTGGGGGTTTCGTCTTGACCATCCTTTAGAGTTGGGGCTTGGGATCTTGGGCTCCTTCTCCGGTGCTTCTGTTTTAGTCAGAGCGTGGGGATTGGGGGATGTTGGGGGTGTTGGTTTGGGCAGTGATGTGTTCCGCATCACCGTCCATGTGGTTCTGGGAGGGGGTCATTGGACACTGGTGTAGTTTGGGTTGGGTGGGTGGATTATCTTTCCCCGGTTGGGCGCTCTGGTATTTTGGGGTGGGTTGCACGCCCGTGGTCTGGCCTTCTGATCTGGTGGCACTTTTGTCGCTGCCGTGGGTGGGGCTTGGGGGACGGTATCACTGTAGTATTGAGTGACTCCGCGACTCATTTCTACATTACCTTCAGTGTTCTGTCTTCTGACTGGAGGCAGGGGGATGGAGAAGTGGTTTGGCGCCCCAAGGTTTTGGTTCCTTAGGGCGGGCGGGGGCGGGGCCTTGGATATTTGGTCTTGGTTCTTTGTTTCTCTGCATGCTCGTTTGTGGTTGGTGGGTTGGACTGTTTGGCATTGCACGGACCGGGTTGGTCTGTGTGATGTTTCTGGATTATGGGTGGGTGTGTGCCCTGGCCTGCAGTGCCTGGGGGTTTAGCTGGGGGGAGCTGGTCCATTTAGTCACCTGCCCAGTGTCTGTATTCGGTGATGATGGTCTTCGGGGTTCCATTCTCTGACTGAGATTGAGGTGGCTGGGGAGCGGGTCTGGGGTCCCTGGGGTTTTTATATATTGGATTGTTTTTACTCATTTTGTATTTTTTTTAATGCCGTTGTAGTGTGAAGCACTTTGTGTTACATGCATTTGTATGAAAAGTGCTATATAAATAAAGATTGATTTGCTTCTAGTTGGACTGATTTGCTTCTGATTGGACCGATTTCCGATCTCAGTATCGTATTGGTGCCCTCCCTAGTTTCAGCTATAGCTTCTTCAAACATAAAGCATACAAAAGGGTGTCAAACTCAAGTCTAACTTCTATGGTAAGAAGACTGAGTCAAATCAAGGGACAGGCAATGTATTATTACTTATAATAATTATTACTATAAAAACATTTGCATACTCAATTATCACACCTATGCAGAAATCTAGCTTAAGCCATTCTCACACACTGTTCCTCGTAAATTACCTGCATGACCGTGCAGGCACAGCTACTGAGTTTCTCTATACATGCAGTTCCATCCAGGGAGATTTACCTCTGGCGCCTGTTCATGCCGTGGTTAACCCTTTATAGGGCACTCAATGAAATACTTACAGTGTTATGAGAGAATATTACAAGACACTGCTTCATGGTACTTTATGAAGCAAGCTGCACTATTTAATAATTGTCCTAAGTTATAATGCATTATTTGTGTAAAAAAAAAGAAAAATAATATGAATGTCTTAAACACTAACAGCGTATGTCTAAAAAAAATATACCCGTAAGCGGGCATATGATTACATTTGGGGCCTCTATTTTTCATTAAAAGGGAATTGCCGCTTTTAAAGCATTCCTGATCTGTAAAAAGTACCCACTAGGTGTGTTTTCTTCCTTAGAAATGTGTCAAACGTTTAAATCATAGTTTCTAACTAGCGTATATCTCTCACTGTCAGTTTCAGTCGGTATCATTGGGAGTGCGATGTTGTATTCATGTGGGAACGCTATGATTGGCTGTAAGTGCGGTGTATGCAATAATTACAGTTTAATTTTCATGAGCCTAGCCCATGGAATATGAGGTTCATTTAGGGAATGTGCATTATTGACGCGCACATTTCTCCCAGTCCCGTTGTAGCCAGTTGTAGCCTTTGGGAATGTATGCATTTACGACACTCTGACGTTATGCTTTACTGCACTTTAATACGGTTTTGTAGTAATCTGTTGTTTGGGCAGCATGCCTGCAGCTAGCGCACTGCGGATGTATTGGCAGCACACGCACACTTCTCAAGTAATTCTTTTGGGACAACCATATTTCTTGTGGGAAACAAAACGGAATAGATGTACTCTATAATTTTGGGTTGTTAAACCGAAAACAGCTCAACAACTTGTGCCATCACTTCTTTCTGTCTACAGCAATGCTAAGACAAGGTATGTATCTTAGCGGATCATAGACTTTTGATCTTGAGCTATTTAATATGCTTTTAATTAATTTGTCTGACATTTTGATCAAACATATGCCAAACGTGATTGCATACCTACAGTCAGAACACCGGTGCACTAAACTGGTAGCCAATATGCCGTTGCACAATTGTCTCATTACGGACTGAGATCACTTTGCCTAGAAATTGTATTTGTGCCCCAGAACCACGCTATATCGGAAGCTCTCCGCCACACACCTAACCACTCAAAACAAAAACAAAAATATGCCGATAATTAATTATTAACTATTAAACCAACCTATATCACTGCATGGAAAATTCTTTAACCGCAACAGCACTAAGTGTGCACCCGCCATAGGCAATACTATATTGTTGATGCTATTGATTTTAGACAAGCTTTTTGCTGGTCAATCGCACTGCCTCAAGTTAGTAATGCACCACAAATGCGCTAGACCACTCCTCATGTTAAGCCAACACACCCACGGGCGATCAAATGGGTGCAAGTGCATTTTCTATTTAAACAACCTGGGCACTGGATGGGAAAATGACAATGCGTCGGTCTGAAACTAGTAAAGGAACTTGCGTTCCTGCTAGGGATGCACCGAAATTTCGGCGCCGATATCTTTCGGCCGAAAATGGCATTATTGTTTTTTGGCCGAAAGAGAAAAAAGGCAGAAATTATGTGCCGAAAATATGTCGCACCGCCCCGCTCAAATTTAAGTCTCAATCGAACTAGAAACGTTATTACGGTGATACTACATATAAGGTCGAACATGTCAGCGGTGGGGAAGTACTTCAAAGTTTCAGATAAGGACATCAAATTTGCAATCTGCAGTGTTTGTTCATCAGAAATTTCAAGAGGG
>JAODTR010004164.1:0-12255 GCA_025399935.1 Amblyopsis rosae | reverse complement strand
TTTAACTGTAAAGCACGTTGAGTTGCACAGTGTATGAAAGGTGCTATACAAATAAAGTTTATTATTATTATTATTATATTATTAATAACATTCGTATTGGCGTGTGTGGTTTAGGAGGGCCAATCATAAGGCAGGCATTGCCGATGCTTTGCTTGTTCATTTGCACACATAAAAACAACCCTGACTGTTCGTCACCAATTAACTAACTAGCCGCAGCTGTGTTTTCTCTTTAACACATCTGTGAAAAGGTCCATGACAAATTGGAACAGAAGATGCTCAGTGAAAAAGAAAGGTAAAGCTCATATGGACAATATTTGACAAGCTTTTGCTTGTAGTGACTATAGGTTTGATATACAAAGTTTTTACCAACTATCGGGTAGTTGGTCAAACAGAACATAGACATTTTAGTGCAGCTGATCGATGCAGGCCAGCTCTGGTTTTTCTCTGTAAATTGATGCTTGTGCTTTGTACAAGCAGTTATTTGCAGTACTCTGAGCCAGAGTAAAATATTTAATGGTAAAAGCAATGCTTTTAGCCGGACTATAAGGTAACCGTGCAATTATTCATTAGGCTATATGTATTACACTGTACAATCTATGTTTATTCTATATAATATTTATAATTCTATATATTTACTGCATAATGAATGTCCTTTGGTGCTTTAAGAATTACTGCTGAGCACATAAACATTGTCTTAGTGAGTATTTACTCACATGCGCACACACACACACACACGCGTGCACACACACATGCACACCATGTTGCTCTGAATAAGATCAAGATCTGTTGTAATTCCTGGCCCAAAGCAGCATTCCATCCTTCCTGTAGCAAAGTTTGATTTCTTTGTTCACTGGAGACGAAAGAAAACAAACATCTTCAAACTGCACTGTCGAAACACTCTCTCATTCCCCTGACATACTACCACGAACATCACACTCGAAAAGGAATTCGCTGTTTTCTTTTATCAAACTGAATTATTTATTTTCTGCAATGAGGTGAAATGGGCAGGTTTGCGCTTTCCGTCGTCTTTGATTTAGTTGACAGTTTGTTTATTTTATTTTATTCTGTTGCTGAGAACACATATAGGCACTGACCTTTACTGGAGGCTATTTGATTCAATTTTCATGCTGTAAAGTATTTATCCTCCATTCACCTTCACTGCCTTTCAGAACTATGAATGTATTACAATACAATGAAACTATTGTTAACCTTCTCCTGTGGGTGTAAGCATGCTCTCGTCTCCATGACCACAGGCAACGTGAAGGCCGTGTATCAGCAAGCGCGGGCACACTCCACCTTGTGCCACGAGGACGAGGCTCGCTGTGACCTGGTCACGGTGGAGCGGCTGGAGCCGGGGCTGAAGCCCGCGGTCCGGAAGGAGCTGAAGACGCTGGGGGAGCACGTGCGCGCTGCACACGCCGGTCAGAAGAAGACATACAGGGACGTCACGCAGGAAAAGTGGGGTCCCGGCGGCACCGAGGCGAACGCCGCGGCGGGGAGCACGACTGTCACGTTTGTACGCGTTGCCGTGGCGACCGGACGCGCTGACGACGAGAAGAAAAGAGCGGAAGAGGCGAAGAAGGTGCATGTGGTAAGAGATACAGGGAAGGTTCAATGCCAGTCAGCTGCAACACAGGGCAACCTGAGTGTCCACCCCGACACAGGAAACAGTGCAGAACCAGCCAATGAGAGCAAATGATTCCCCATTAACCGGAAGGTGTGAGGGGAAAGGGAGGGAGATTAGTTAGGGGAGCAGGGTTAGGAGGGAGGGATAAGAGATGGGAGCAGAGGGAACATCTTGTGATGAACAGCCAGGTGAGGAAGATGGTGCAGGCATGGCTTGAAGTTGTGGCACGAAACATTGCTTCTATCGCCAAGAGGCCCACAAACCAAAGCACAAAAAGGAACAATAAGAGCACGCATTTGGCACGTCACTGATTTATGCTTTATTATTCATTTCCCCGGGAGGAGGATAGTTGAAGGCACATAAAATGCACAGGCCGACTTTGTATGCCAAATACAAACTTTTTATTTCTGTACACAGAGTAGAAAGCAGCCAGTAAACCACTCGTTATGAAAAAGCCCATCTTCAGAAAACATTTTGCACAGATTAAAAACACCAGAGAGACACACCAGAGAGAAACACTTAATGCTGTGTGTGAGAAAAATTACTTCAAACAAAATGTAAATCATTAAACATAGGCAACAAACCCATTGTTAATGTAATGTAAATTACTAGTGGCTTTAAAAACTAAAAGTTACCTCCAGTCAGTATTATAAGTGGCCTCCACCGGCCTATGTATATGTACTGTGTTTGTTAGGATAGCATTAATGAATCCTTGTTAGAGGTTAAGTGATGTCATAAGACTACACACAAGCATTACTGTCCTCAATACAATATTTGGTGTGTGACAAATACAGGAGAGAGAGGGCTAGCACACAGGAATAATGGAATATGCGCCACGTGCATGGACCTACTATATCTCCATATAGTAGAAGGTGAGAAAAACATAATGAAGTAATCTAGCATATGCTTTTATCCAAAGCGACATACAATGACAAGTATTAAGGACTTGGTCAACATTTCTGATGGGTGTCAACCACCATAACCACTAACAAACCCAGTTCCTGTATATCTCAGCAGCAATGTCTTCTGGGTAACTGCTGTTAATATACCTATTTTGTCATCAGTCATTCTAGGAGCAGGGCATCTAGTGTATGTGAGTGCGCTCTAAATAAGTGGGCATGTAGGGCATGTAGGGCATCGTGTAGGGGCTAGTCTCGGACACTTCATCAACACTACGTCACATAAGAGACTGTCTCTAGTCTGTCTTTTTATTTGAAGCAGTAACATATAGTTATTTAACAGATTTATAAGACCTGCACTCATCTAATTCCTCAGAATGTAGGTCGTCATGCATGTCAATCAATATACCTCTCCTGTCAACTAGGCAGGTCTTGGCGCAGTTAGCCAGTGCTGTGATCCAGATGTTAAGCAATTTACCTACAGAGCAGCCCCCATCCCTTCACAGATCTTTAATTGGGGAAAACCAGAAGCCTCACATATCACATATTCAGCAGGAATCGTGGGCAGAACAAAACGACTGTCGGAACTCTGCTGCTTTGGTTTGAAGTCTGCTAGACTACAGTTGTGCGTTTGTGCGTGAGCGCGCGTGCACGCACGCCGGCCACCGAGAGTGCAACGCGCCGTGAAACTACTGAAATAAAATGCTCTGTGATGAAGTTGCCGTCTTCATCGTGTATTCATTTCTCCCCTGCCTCTCCTGTAAAAATAAATGCAAGACACATGACGAGGCTAGAGCCTATGAACCTTTTCTCATCTTCTCCAACATCTGTCATTTTCTCATCATTCTGCGCGCACGTGAAGGGCCGAGCAAACTGATACGTGTGTGTGTGTGTGCGTGCGTGAGGATGGGGGCTCTGTCAGTGTGCAATTAGATGTATGAGTACTAATATAGACATCCTCCATAAGTGAACATTTCTTGAAAAGTATTTTTCCTCATCCCGACAGCAGGGAAGACAGTTGGCGTGACATCTGAGACACTACACTTTAATCTGTGCTGGGAATAAGTTTAAGTAAACCTACAAAGTGGAGGTAGGCAGTAACTCAATGCTGTGTTGGTGGTTGGGGGGGAAACTTTGGAATCTAAACACCAAGCGCACATCCTTCCCATAGGGTCATTAGCATTTCCATTATGAACAGCACCACCTCTCAAACTCACAATCCTGCAGAACTGGCGTCCTTGGGGAGTGTTTCCTAGCAACAGTGCCAAAACTAAGAGGCGGGCGAGTACTGAGGAGGAGGATGTCAAAGAGGCAATGTTGGTTGCCTAGAGAGAGAGGCAGACCTGGGCTTTAAACGTATATCGTCACCTTAATAATGGCGTAAGTCATTGTTTTGACTGATTTAGTTTTTGCCTAAATCACCGCCTCGTAATGCTGGCCACCTCTGGTAAAATCACCTACATCCTCAGTTGAACAGATACTGTGATTCATGTATTATACACCTAATGGTCTATGCCAATATTTGGTTCAGTTTTTTGTGTTTTATGAATAACCTGAAATAATGACGTAGGCCATTATTTTAGGAAGGAGCCACTCTTAATGTCCTGCTGGCTAAGTCTGCGTGTTCTTAAAAGGTTAACATCAATTCATAACTCTGTACCGGTTTCGTGAGACATGGCTGCCTGCGAACGCAGCAGGCCACTGCTCGCTTGTTTCCAGACAGCCTCTTGTCCGTTTCCTAGATCTCTGAAGCAGGCCCATCAAAGCATTGGCTTCCCACCAGCCCTGGAGAGATAAATGAAATCTTTGCCTCACCTTTTCCTCTCCCGTCTCTCAGAGCTTGGCACCCCTCGAGCATCCCAGCCACCACCAGAGCCTTGTGTGATGGCCTATCCATTTACAATACCCTGTGCTTTTCCACTGTTCCTTAACATGCATGTACTGTATGTGTATTACTGTGTGTGCCCACTCCCTAAAAGCAATGAGAGTTTGGTGGTTTGTGTGTTGTTCCTTGCCACGCCTGTAATTCTAAGGTAATGCCAAGCCAACCAACTCCTCTTCAATACCAATTAAGGCTTTTAAGCTGAAACACTTCTGGCCCATACAGTAAGCATTCTGTCTGGATAGAATGTGCTATATTTAGAATGAGGTGTGCAATATACTGTAGGGAGTTATGACCACTAACCTCTATAAATCTAAAGGAAATTACATAAGCATTGAAACGTGATGTTAAGAGACTGTTTGTTTGGATTAGTCACAGATTTCCGTTTCAAATCTACAAGGAAGTAGAGGTTATTAAGCGTAAAGTTGGTATGATGGATGTGTAATACTGCCATGTCCTTCATCTTGGGAGCTCAAAGCCCTTGGCTCACTCCCATCCCAAACACACATGCTGACACCAGAGAGCAAGGAAGGGGGGATTAATCCCATAGATTTATATGGAAGATCCCCCTCTTTATTGTAAAATACACGGCTGCGTTTGAATGTCCAGCGTTCCATGCAAGTCAATGTTAGGGTTCAGTGGACTGAACGCTCAATTAACTTTTTCACAGAACGTCTCCTTGAAAACGTTCTTGAACTACTTTCAAAGACATTTGCTGTGAGTGATGCTCAGTGACGTGTAGGAAGTGTAGTCGCATATTTACCTGGGTGCTTTATAAGTATTTGTGAGTATCAGTCATCACTATTATTACCAAATGTCGCTTTTGTTACATCTTTCCATTTAAAATGTATGCCGTCTCATTCTGTGAAATGCAAATCAAATATGTTGACACAGCCATTTGGAACAGTGCGCTACGCACCGACAGGTGGTTCTAGAGCTATGCTGGTTCTACCTACATCTTGTACATCTGTTCTGCTGAAACACAACCATCTAAAGCAGTTAAACACAAACGATCGCTTCTTTGTTGTGAACGTTGTTCAACCCACAGACTCCTCCCTGTTGTGTAACCTGCTGTTCAATCTATGCATAACTGAACGTTGCTCTATCTTTGTTAGTATTCCAGTATATCTGTTGCCATTTATCAGAAGCCACTACCTCCAGTAAATCCCTCTGAGCCACAGCACTGCTCCAGAGGAGAGACCTTGTGTCCCTGAAACCTTCCAGTCAAAGGGCAGAATCATTGATGACGTCAAGACAGTGTTATTGTTGATCATCTGAACGTGTTATTGTTGATTATCTGGTGAACGTGCGTTTGCGTCTGCGTGGGTGGAGGTGTGTGAGGAGGAGAGGACTGCTAGCAGGAAGAAAGGACGTGTGTTTGTGTAAGTGTTTGCACAGATGGAGGCGCTGTGCTAGCGGGCACTTTGGCTGTCCTAAATAAACCATGGGTTTATGATGTGCCTGTCCCACAGAGTAAATAAGCCTGTTGCTGACACATTGCACTGCACAGCCACACGAGAGGCAGTCAGCCCCGATTCACTCAACACCAGTAGGCACCTCAAACCTTATTTCAATACAAAATAAAACAAAGTTAACATATTCGTAAGTGGAAAACACAAACAGGCTGACGTTACCGGCATTTTGACACAACATGGGGATATCGTTTTCACTCCATATTCAAGTCCTTTTCACAGAAGGTCCAATTTGTGCTGAGTGTAGGATATAAAGCTTCACACCTCAAAACGACTACACCTATGCTGGGTAGCACGGTTGTCTTGGCTGGGCACTGACATTTCTTTTAACTTCGGCCTATTCCCTGATGGGCCTCTAACGTTAGCTTCTTTTGGCTGATAGCATACAGTAGTGCCAGGCTCTGCTGCTAATGTTAGCCGAGTTAGCTCGCACAGCTGGGCCAAACAGACGTTAGCTACAGCCTTTAGCTGTTTGCATGAAAAAAGGCTATTAGTGCACACAGAGGTTTAGCAGAGGTTTCCCTCTGGGTACGCTAGCTTCTGTAGCTTATGTTGCCGGGAGACCAGGGCAGTCACCACGGTGTCGCTCTTCGGGGCCCCCTGGAGGCTAGATGAGTGCCGTTGCGCCTGAAAAAAGGGGAAGAAAAATTAAATAAAAAGGGAATGTGTACGTGAACATGTGTGGAGCCTGGTGAAGGTTCACTGAATAATTATTAACTTGTACAATTGTATTAAATAGTATTTATTAACATGCCTTGATTAAACAGTATACACAATCCAAATTGATAGTTTTCTCATGCCAGTCTGTCTTCATTCTGACATTGAATCTACCTGTACCTCCCTCGGTTACTGACCGTCACCAGTTAATATTTGCACTTGGCTCCATCTCTCTCCTAGAGGGGCGGAGGTGTGAAGTGAAGCCGCTGGCTGCCAATGCTGATCATATCTATTAACCGGGAAACAAGCCAATCCAAATGCACTGCAAACTCACCTGGTTCTGTGGGGAATACGTTCCGCAGCTGCTCGATGACCTCCTGAAGCTGCAACACAGTGTCCTGTTCATGGTGCATGTCATCGCCTAACACACAAAATTAAGAATGGCCATTTTCAGCCTGCCTCACACACTGCTCACACTCTCGACCACAATAAAAGTATTTTAGCAGATGCTTTTGTCCAAAGAGAATTACAGTGAGTAGTACAAATGAATATAGTATGTATGATATATCCTGCTCATATATTCATGTAAAATATACCTTTAATCTCAATGAGACATTTCATTGGTTAAATAAATGGTAAATAAAAATAGCATTGTGTCGACAATGACCTACATTTCAGTGACACACTCAAAAATGGAAAAACGAGACCATAACAATTCTGTACATCTGTACACTTTTGAAGAATGTTCCCTCAAAAGGTCCTATATTGGTCTTTAAGAGGCCAGATGTACACAACTGTACTTTAACTGGTACCATTTAATAAGGCTTTAACATGGACTGGCACTTAAGGGTACACGATTGTCTCTCAAAAGGTTACTCCCCCCCATGCGACAAGCAGGGGGGGAGTAAACAGTAGAGTGGTATTACCTGCCGCCTCAGTGTCCGTGGTGCTGGGGGGCTCCCCAGGCACACCCCTCCCAGAGACAGGAGAGGACAGGGTGGATGGTTGTGACCCGTTGGCCTCGGAATCATCTTTGGGCTGTCAGGTAGAGACTCATTATTAATCATGGCAACATTACAACATGTATCATCACAAGCTTGACGTTGATTGCAGCGCTAGCATCATTGTGCATTTAATATGGTAATAAAACTACTGATGGTTTAGGGCACCCAGCCAGAAGGTCTGAGTTGGCACTGTTCCTCTGTGGTGGGGGGATGATATAGCAGACAAACAAAAAGCTATTTTTCCTAACAGTTTTCGCAAAACACTGCCTTTACAAACAGACTGAGGGAATAACAAATGGAGACAGGCAGTGTTTCACATTGAACAGCCGTATTGCCCAAGAGACACGGGTGGATGCAGGTCCTAAGCCACATTCACAGGACCATAATCACATTCACCAGCTTCTCCTCCAACAAGCCACTTTGTATGTGATATAGTGACATCGTAAACATTCCAGAGGGAAATATGTTTCCATGAAGCTGAGGTCTCTCTGCATGTATTCTCTGTGGATACAGACACAGCTATAATCTACAAAGATGGATGTTTTTATTCTTTTGGGTGAATTGTAAATAAGTACACTGTTATATAGATTCTGAGATAATCTCTCTTCTAATTCTTCCTGTGCTAATCTGCAGAAAAAGGAAGATGTGAACTATTGTGACTTCTCTAGCGCAGAAATGAACAGATGGTCCAATCCCCCACCCGATACAAAGACTGTAACGTGTTCTTCATTCGCTTCTCAGTCAGCCCTGGCCACTAAATGATTCCCTTCTCTGTATTTATTTCCTTTCACTCTTCATTTCCAAGATCTTACAGCTGTAGAGGTGTTTTCCCTTTCCTTGTCTTATTCATCTTCCATTGTCACTGCATGGGCTCTTCCTTAGTGACTCCTTAGTGACCTGCGTCAGCAATTCGTCCCTCTCGTCAAACCCTAGTTCATATCCAGGAAACACCTCACCGCACACACTGACTCAGGGATACAAGTACCCCCTCCCCGTTTCTATTCTATTCATATCAATGCATTTAATTAACCGGCTATGAACAGGCACACTATTATTTCCAATCTCATTCATTAGTGAGCTGTAAACTGTTTGAATGCTTTTACTGTAAACTAAAGTAGGTTGTCACCAGCTGTTGATCGCCTGATCAAGGGCTTCTCTGTTCTATCCTGAGGATCTCCATTACACACAGCCCCAGTACTGCTTGAGCGGTTACAAGCAACATCCACCCAGAGAGGAACAAACGTATGGTGACTTCACACCTTCGACCTTTGGAAGTGGGAGGGGACTGATCCCATAGATTTATATGGATCCCCCTTTACCCAGAGCAGAAGGCTGTGTTGGAACTACCAGTGCTCTGTGCAAGTTGATGCGTTAGTGACATATATATATGACATGCACACTTAAGAGACTGGAACGGTT
Organism: Amblyopsis rosae; assembly: GCA_025399935.1. Lineage (NCBI taxonomy): Eukaryota > Metazoa > Chordata > Actinopteri > Percopsiformes > Amblyopsidae > Amblyopsis > Amblyopsis rosae. Next base: position 3,295 of record JAODTR010004164.1, on the reverse strand, counting down.
ACACTTTTACTTTACATTATACACATTGGCCATCATTTATGAGATGTGTGTATGACAGAAATATACAATATATTCCGTGCAACGGTCGGCATTTATCAATTTGTACATAAGTAGTGGCAACGCTAATACTCATGTACGCCTGTTTCCGAGGGTGCAGCACATAGAACTATATAAGGTGCAGCACAGAGAATTATCTGAGTTGTTTTCAGACCATAGGCTTTATTCTGACAGGCATATCATATGCTTCCACATATTCATTAAAAAATATAGCAAAAGGCAAAATGAATGATATCATGAAACCACTCAACTGTAGCCTATACTGTGCATGCCAGAGGTGTCAACATCACTTTGCCATATAGCGCAGGTTAACATGGTGTTATTTGATACTATGTTGCCAACAGAATCTAGCATATGTGCCCAGAGAGCCATACTGTATGTGCTCAGCACAACCCAAGCTTGGGGCGCCGCTAGAAGGAGTCATGACCCCACTCGTTGCTTAGTGTTAACATTTATATTTGGCAGGTAGGCTGTTCAATAGCAAAGGGACACAGGCAATTGATGTACAGCATTCAACATTGTATGCAATACACTTTTCACACTTTTCTCTAATATTTTATAAAGGCTGAACACCACTGATGTCTAATATCTGATATAAAGGTAAAGGTGCTTTTATTGTCACATACACATACATGTGGCGAAATGCATCCTCTGCATTTAACTCATCCCTCAAGGGAGCAGTGGGCAACCGCTGTGCAGCGCCCGGGGACCCACTCCAGATTGGAGCCAGTGTCACTGGTCAATGGCACTGACTGGCTTGTCTGTTTTCAAGCCAGTCAGACAAGTTCCTCTTTTTGGAAATATTGCATATCTCCATGTCATAAACTCTAGTGGTGAGGCCTCTAAATCCAGCATATTTAGTTTGTCGTTATGTTGCTCTAGCTCTGTCAGTGTAATAACATCTGTGCTCCCATAGAGACACACTATGTTGCTCTATCTGTCAGTGTTATAACATCTGTGCTCCCATAGAGACACACTATGCTGCTCTGTCTGTCAGTGTAATAACATCTGTGCTCCCATAGAGACACACTGCTGCTCTATCTGTCAGTGTAATAACATCTGTGCTCCCATAGAGACACACTATGTTGCTCTGTCTGTCAGTGTCTGTGCTCTCATAGAGACACACTATGCTGCTCTATCTGTCAGTGTAATAACATGTGTGCTCCTATAGAGACACACTATGCTGCTCTATCTGTCAGTGTAATAACGTGTGCTCCACCTGTAGCAGCAGCTCTCTGAGCCTGCGAAGCTGTGACTCCAGCTGCTTGTTGTGGTCCTCCAGGATCTGCATGCGTGTCTCCAGGCGTGTCTTGTGCTGCCGCAGCACCCTGGCCTCGGCCAGCAGCTCCTCGTCCTGGGGGCCGTCCCCCGCCGGGGACCCCGGGTCTCCCTCGCCGCCCTGCGTCAGCATGGGCACGCACGCCGCCTCCTCGTGCCGCCACTGGAGGCGCCTGTACTCCCCCTGCAGCACCCTGGGGATAGAGGGGAGACCATCAAAGACACACCTAGCCTGACACACACACACACACACCTAGCCTGACACACACGCACTCTTGCTCACGCACACGCACGCACGCACATGTTTCCCAAGGGATACCTCATTGTAAGTTTATTTTTCCGACTTGGTATTGAGTTATGTGGTTGGTCGTCGTGCATGTCAATCAAAATAGCTCTCCCATAAAGTAGGCAGATCTTGACACAGTTAACCAATGCTGTATCCCAGACTTTATGTAGTAAAGGCTGGCTTTGCGAGACTAGTAATCCCCTAACATTTTTCAATCATTATATAATTATGATCTTTTTGAATCTTGAATGCTATCTAACTGACACCAGTTTTCCTCTAATATCGCTAATTTTGACATATTTATTTTAGATCAAGACAAGCTACCAAAAATGCAGTAATGTTTGCAAGGGATGCACAAGAACTGGATGAGCCATAACACAGAACATCAAAGCACAGATTGTTAACAAGGTCAGGCCACCAATGAGAAACATGCTGGACATAGCTCTGCGGCATCGTAACACACGGTGTCGAAATACTGAACTAGGTCAAGGTTTAGGACACCCAAAGGGTGTGTGTGTGCGTGTAGGTGTGTGTGTGTGTGCGTGCATGTGTGTGTGTGCGTGTGTTTGCGTGTGTGTGTGTGAAAAGGTCAGCAATAAATATGTATAATTAATTAAACAAAAAAATGTGTTACTGTAAAAGGCTGTTGCTAGAACACAATTAATTCGCATTAAGCACAACCATTAAGCACAACAATTAAATTAATATTTCATCATTGCCCTATGCCTTGACAACACCATGTTCATGGCAACTGCATAGCCACTCCAAAATCAAATGCATTCAAATGTATTGTTATAAAAATGGAAGTCATGGTGGGTCCATGTTATTGTGATGCTAGTTTGATAAGAATGGAAGTCCTTGTGGTCCATGCTATTGTGATGCTAGTTAGCTAAGAATGAAAGTCCTGGTCGTCCATGCTATTGTGATGCTAGTTAGCTAAGAATCGAAGTCCTGGTGGTCAATGCTATTGTGATTCTAGTTTGCTAAGAATGGAAGTCCTGGTTGGTCCATGTTATTGTGATGCTAGTTAGCTAAGAATGGAAGTCCTGGTGGTCCATGCTATTGTGATGCTAGTTTGCTAAGAATGGAAGTCCTGGTGGTCCATGCTATTGTGATGCTAATTTGCTGTGGGCTTTAAGAAGTATATGCATCATATTGTTAAAAAAAGAAAAAAAAGGAATTTGTCAACGCACTGCCTTTATGCTCTGCGGGGGGTTAACCCACATAAATGCATACCATGCTGTATACATTAAAGACAAATATGATATACATTATGATATACGATATATTGTCATAACTATACCAACTCCTAATTTCCCAATTTCACTGATAAGGTGATCCAAACAATGACATTTTAAGCACTATACTTAGCGGGTAGCAGTTCTACTTCGGAGATACTGTAGAAGCATTTTAAAAACATGTTTTTCATGACATAATTATTGACTATTCTTTTATATAAATGCATCACTGTGTATCCCCTACTGCATTTGCCAATCATAACATTTAAAGAAATAGGAAAGAGGCTTACAAGGTGCAGAAATATTCCTAATATATATATTTAATATATTAAATGGGATATATTTAATATACATCAACCAAATAATAATAAAAAATAAATAATAAGTGTGTTAACATTATGACAAAAAACGCTACATGCAAAGGGCTCAGGGCTGA
>JAODTR010004163.1:0-12255 GCA_025399935.1 Amblyopsis rosae | reverse complement strand
GAGTTCTTCATGGGGGTCTTCTGAACCATTCTTAGTCTGGCCCCTCCCCTGAGACCACTTTGCCTTGGGAGACCCTAGCAGGAGCACAAGGCTCCAGACAACAACCCAAACCTCTCCACCACGATAAGGTGACGGTTCCCGGAGAGGCTCTCTACACACATACCGATCGAAACAGTAAAACATACTTTTATCTGTCGTTAGGTGTCTAGATTGTCTAGTGTGTAACGGACTGTGAAGAGACATCCTTTGAATTTGTTTAATAAAGTGTATTAGCTAACAATCACTGACTATACCTTTAGTAAGACTTTTTTACCCTGGTACTGGGGACCGCCTGCATATTTTAGATATCTCTGCTCCAACACAAAGGAATGCGTCTTTATAAATCTCTGCAGAAGCCTGAGATTCACCCATTCATTTGAATTAGGTAATGTAGCAGACATTGCATGCATGGTGTACATAGGTGTACACATGTCCACGAGTCCAATCGTTTCCCTGCAGGATTTCCATCCAAACAGAATGGTGGCATGTGGCTTTTTCTAAATGTAATTAATTTGAACCAAGGGATTTAAAGTGATTGAAGGCTAGACGCTGATAATGTCATGATTGGCCCGAGGGATAACGCTCCCATGCACCTCCCATTCTATCTCGCCTGTGTACTAAACACCGTCACGCAGACAACACATCATCACTATTCTGTGCACCTGTGTGTGACTGTGGGGAGGGTATATGTCGGGATTATGTTTGTTCTGTGTCAGTTATTGTTTCAGTGCATATACACCATGTATTTATGTAAACACAGTGTGTGTTTTCGCTATTTGTTTATTTATTATTTGTTGTTTTTCTGTGATTTTGTTTGTGCTCTGTAATGGAAAAACACATGGAATGGATGAATTTATAATGACATGTATTGCATTTCATACTGTATGTACTTTGTATTGGAAAGAGCCTAGAACAGGATCTGCTGTCCCCGGTTAGTGTAAACAAAGGAAAATTCTAGAACAGCTAGGGCTTTCTCTCCACTGCTGACTAATGACCATAGCCAGATGATAAGGAGTTGTCAACTGGCAACTGTAATGTATGGAGGACAGCTGATAAGGAGTTGCTTTTTCACTAAGTGTGTTTTTCTGTTTGCTGAACGTGACATGTTTTCTTATATGATTTATCATGCATATTGGGTCAGTGTGTCAGAAGAGTCCTTGGGGTGGGCACTCTCTGAAACCAGCTAAAACTGGGTTTCAGGAAGCGAGAGGTCCACCAGACAACTCCCCTATTTAACCTGAGGAGCACACCTTCATATAATCACATTCAGCCTGATATATTGTTATCTTGGCGCTGCAGTGTTGTAGTCGAGACCACCTAATCCGAGAACAAGTCTTAACCGAGACCATGTTTGAGACCGAGACAAGACCAAGACTTTGAGGAGTCGAGACCGAGTCAAGACCAAGACCAGACCAGTTCAAGTCCCATATTGGAAGATATATAGCCTTCTTGCACTGTAGCCTATATTATGCATCGAGACCAAGACCGGTCTTGAGTACTACAACACTACCTGCTGTAGACGATGTGGTGCCCACTAGAAGACTGTGATGCCCACTGTTGAAGATGTGGTGCCCTGTAACGCTTCCCTGGTCTCGCCGGTGTGATAGGACCGGGGAAGGACTGTCCGCATCCCCAGCGCCTCACACCCACACATGCAATTAGATCGATTGCCTTCAGCCATGTGGGTGTGAGGTCATATAGGCTGGGGACTACTGGGACAGGGGTGTGGGTTATTGTTTATGTTTCGTTGATGGTCACGTTTCTTGTCCGCTGTCTCCATTTAGATTACGTGACTGTGCACGCCTGTTTGTTTTGAGTTTATGTACGCTATTGAGTTTATTTAAGTTATTCATTAAAAGCTGAGCCGTGAGGCTCGTTGAGCGTACGACCTCTTTGTGGTTTCTCCTTTTGTTTTTGTTCGCTTGCACTCACCGCATCTTCCCAGCGTTACATGCCCACTGTTGAAGATGTGGTGCCCACTGTTGTAGACTGTGCCTGCTGTTGAAGACTGTGGTGCCCACTTGCAAGTCGTGTATAGTAAAACATCTAAAAGAGAATTTGCTTTGTGAACTGAGCCTGCACTCACTTGAACCAACGTTTTGTAATAACACACCATTGTAGAAACACCCTACACAAATTGGAAGGTTTAAAAAATACTTATGTAAGCTTAAGCATATTTTAATTGTTATAAAAAAGTAAATTATGAGTATTCAAGATCCTCCAAAGGCCTGTCTAGGCACAGTGCATGCTTTGGAATTGTGTTGACAATAAAAACAAAGGAAGATGTCAGAATCCCAATGTACTACGTCTCATAGCAACGACCCCATTATCAGTGGAATGTATAGGCATGTCTAGATGTGAACACATAAATGCTAGAAACTCACATTTCTTTCCTCAATCCAGACATTACGTTTCGTGTTCAGAGGGTCAAGAGTTGTGAAATTATTAAATAATTATTGTGATAACAATCCAAAATGTCCAAAAAGAGTGTCATATAGAAAATAAGCATGTACATGTGAACAATTAAGGCACAAACGCATATATTTCTTGAGAGAGACAGGTCAGAATGGAAAGATAGTGAGAATGGCAGATACAAATGGTAAGTACCAGAATAACAGTAATTTTCTGTACCAGGAAATTGTGAGGCTAGAGGCTGAGAGAGGGAGAGAGAAATAGAGAGAACAGAATATGCCTATAGAGAGAGGAGTGCAGGAGTGGACAATGGAGTGTCAGATCATTTAGCGGTAAAGGTAGAGAGTGGGAAAAAACATACAATGATGGTTGAATATAGAACTGCTTGTCAATCATTTCATTCCATATAGGTTTGTCACATATCAAAAGTATTACCCATATCTAAATTATTAACTTTACTTATATTAATATATTACTTAAACATTTTTTAATATGCAGTTTTCCCCTGCAAACAGCAGACTTTAAATGACACCAGTGGTGTATCCGTAAGCAGATGCGCTGAATAGCCATTTCTGTATCTATAAAATGGCAAACACCGCTCAAAACAAGCCCTAGGCTTTGCCATGCGTTTCCAGTGTATGGGGCGGAGCTTCCGAGAGAACGCTTTATTGCATTGAAGGGAGAGGTGTTAGCAAGTGGTCTCGAGAATGACTAAAGTAGAAGGCTATATGGATGTTTTGTTATGTTTTGAACAAAATGAAGAACATTACACCTTTTGGTGAACCCTCTCTTATGGATATAAGAGAGGGTTGCGTATATAATAGGGAGTACGTTGGTTGCTGTGCTGAAGTGAATACCGTATGTTACACTTGAGTGAGCAGCATATGGTTCTGTAATAGTGGGATTACCTTAATACCCTTTGAAGCAATTCATTTTATCCCAGTTCACATTGTTTAACAGACACAGCTGAAAATGTTCCGATAATGTTCTGACTATATCTTTTCATCACTGAAATTACATATGTGCAGTGTGATACTGGCTAGTCATTTGGGCACCACCCATCTATAAACTCTTCTTTAAGATTACCTCTTCAATTACAGCATATCTCCTACAGTACATTGCACATGTGGGCAATTTGATGATAGAGTTTAAATGAGCCCAATCTTCCCAGAAGACGTTAATAAAGGCCTTAACAGCTCCACCTTATGAGAAACAACCCCATCTTCTTAAATAATTTAACCAATTTAACCAAATATGAATGCATGTATTTGAAAATCAAAGTAAACAATCAGTAATATACATAAAGATGTAAATAAATAATGCAATTTAATTAATGAATAGACCAACAACAAAACCTGCTGCAGTATTGTGCAGGTCTCCAGTGAGCCCCTATTTTGGGAACAGCTTTTACAGTGATGTGTCCTGCGGCAGTCTGTTGTTACTACGCCTCGCTGCATATGTTATTAACTGGCTAACTATTGCTCTGTATTCATGTCCGTCAGCATATGTAACCGATCAGTGCAGGATATGCAGAGAAAGTATGGAACTTAAGCTTGTTCGTGTGCTAGCTCAAGCTTGTTTGTGTGCTAGCTCTACCTGTCCTGCCACAGACTGTCAGTATGCCCAGAGACTACAAGCAATGGATCTGTACAAACACATGCTGTTACTGAGAAGACCCTAAACAGAGGAAAACACAAACCACATGTATATGTCATCACACATTAAGCACAAACACAACTTGAGCGTATATTGTAAATACATTTGCTGATGTACCAGTGGAATATATGGTTAGCTTCTGCACAACTTCTGCACTACTACATAACACAATATAACTATATTCATTATAATTGTACAATGTTTCTCAAATTGGGGTTACGCGTGTACTTGAAGATACTTCACTCTGGCTTTTGTAGCAGATAAGAGCACAATGTTGCATTACTATAATATTTGGAAAAAAATGACCATTGTTCATAACTAAACCTATTTACATACAAAGCATGATTGTTTCCTCACATTTCAAGCAATTATGTAAGGTGTAGGTCCTATTTACTGAGTGAACTGTATGTAAATAGGCTGAGCGGCACCATCTTACAGAAATCTTATCTGATGTTTTGGGCACACACACACAAGCTCTGCAGGGTTTCAACATTCAACACATTTGTCCGTCCCCAATTATGTATAATTTCAGTTCTCTCTGATAAAATTTTTATAATTTTCTAAAAGTCCATGTCGTCATGGAAACAAATGGGTGTTATCTGATAAGAAGACATTAGCATATTGCAACGCGCAACCAAGACATAATGTTTGTTGAGATGACTGTGATAAATAAAACAGCAACACAATATATATTTTAATAGGCTACAATCAAGCAGATTGCTTTTGTTACATACAAACATTTAGATATACATACAACACATTTTTCACAAAGATATAAAGTGACACCACTAATGGATATCATACAATTCATTATACCAAAAGACAATATATTGTTTTCATTCAGGCCTTACAAATTGACATGTCAACACAATAATATCTTAACAGCACAATTTGGTGTAACATACCAGTCATATATTGATACATTTTAAATGATTGCCATCATAGCTCCAATTATTCTCTTTAATCAATACACATTAACAAGGATAATAAATCATTGGCATGCATTGGAGATAAAGCATGGCAATTCACTGCTAATCACTTTAGTTCCATTAAATTAGCTACTATAGTGTTTTTTAAACAATTAGGGATTTTTGACTAATGACACCCAGAAAGACATGGTTAACTGCCATAGTGCATGCTCAATAGTATATGAACCTTATTGTATAACATAATGTAGACTGTATATTAATAAATTAGACTAACATGATAACATGAAATGTGTTTGTATGGTTTATTTGGCCATGTTTTCAAAATATAAACTATCTCAACATTTGTAAGTAATCTAAAGAGGCACTGAACTTTGAACTTCTGAACACATTGACAACCACTGGTTTAAGTTAACATACTGTAAAAACATATAAACAGGCCATTTATTAAAATCAACAGTGTAATCTTTAAATAAAAATGTGCTTACAGTACATCAAAACACAAGGATGGTGTAGAGTAGACCTGTATAGCCATTGGGCTGTATCATTTAGGCTATTTATTTCAGGCTTATTAAGTAAGCGATGCTTGAGAAAGATTGTTGATATTTGAACTGAACATCCAATCTCCCTTCACTGCTCCCTCAGAAGCCCACCACCACACCATTTGTGTTCCCGCTTAAAGCTGAGGTGGTGTAGGAACACAGTATTGTGTATTGGATGAGAATCATTAAGCCTACATTTATATACGCAACAAAATAATACTTTAGAATACAAGTTACCTCTATATGTTTGCAATTCATGATTAGCATTTAGTTATTATTTTTTGTACAGCAATTAACAGTAATAAACATTTACCTTCTATAAACTATAATGTCACTAAAACATATTAGTTCATTTATATGCTTCTCATCTTTTCAACATTTTTGTAATGCATTGATTTTACTGTGCAATAGTTTTACAGTGCTATGTATAATTTTACAGTGCTGTGTATAGTTTTACAGTACTGAGCAATAGTTTTACAGTGCTGTGTATAGATTTACAGTCCTATGTAATCGTTTTACAGTACTGTGTAATAGTTTTACAGTGCTGTGTATAGTTTTACAGTACTGGTTATTCATTTTACAGTACTGTGCAATAGTTTTACAGTGCTATGTATAATTTTACATTGCTGTCTATAGTTTTAAAGTACTGTGTAATAGTTTTACATTACTGTGCAATAGTTTTACAGTAATGTGTAATAGTTTTACAGTACTGTGTAATCATTTTACATTACTTTGTAATAGTTTTACAGGACTGTGTAATCGTTTTACTGTACTGTGTAATAGTTTTACAGTACTATGTAATTGTTTTACAGTACTGTGTAAAGTTTTACAGTGAAATTGTTTTACAATGCTATACAACATCTAGTAATCCACAAAATAAATTATATGCCCTAGGCTACTGGTTTCCTAACATTGTGAAGTTTTCATTGTTGTGATTGCACTTGCAAACCCCAGGTTGACATAGGTTACTAACAAAATACTCATGCCATGTGGAGGACCAGCTTATTATAACATACATATATTCTCAGGTAGGGGGAGGAAAAAGTAGTTGCAGACCTATGGAGAAAATACACGATTAACACTTTTCAGGTAGAACAGATTTTCTCACTTTTACTTAAAGATGAACTCCTCGATTGAGTTACAGCAGATGTGAGCCTACAGTATAAGCTCTGCAGTGGGATGTGTACAGAGGATGTGGGCGAGGCATTATATCTCTGTTGACCTGCCCAGTCTCACTGGGGTGGCCCACGGCATCACACCCAGGCACGGACGCTTCCCGCCCAGTCCGAGAGACAGCCCCGGTACCAGGCCCGCGTGATTGGTTGAACGAGAAGCAGCAGGCGGAACCTTCGGAGAAGACCGCAGAAGAAGGCGGCCGCTACAACCACCAGTGGTGACATCATCACAAAGCCCAGGATGATGAGGGCAGAACAGCTGTTATCGTCAAGGTAACCGCAGAGAGCAGCAGAGGAGTCTAGGACCTATCAAGGCAGACACAATGACCTCATAGAAAGTGACCAGCATACTATATACTATACACTATATGACCTGTATATCACTAATCATGACATAGAACACATTTTGATTTTATGCGTTATTAAGTGGTTGGAGGTTGGCTGCAGTGTGTATGTGTGTGTTTATGTGCGTGCGTGTGTGCGCGCATGAATAGGACTCATGACCATTAAGGCGCGACCAACTCTCAGCTTTTCAGTACCGATAAGAAAGCAGCTCAGCATTGAGCACTGAAACCCCTGAGCTGTCAATCACCCGTGACTGTTGAGACACATACAGACAAAGGAGCAATGCAGTCCCGCTGCAGGATGATGAATATAGCAACAGCACAGAAGTGGTGAAATGAGACACAATGATAACAATGAAAGGCTGAAAGCAACTGTCATAGCTACAAAAATACACATATCAATATCACGCAAAACGCAATAGCGCATTCCCTATTGTGAGATTCTTTCAGAAGGAACTTCACATAGAAATGCTCCTTAAGACACACACACACACACAATATGTACACATCAAGTGTACTGTACTGAGCATCCTGTTTTACTTGTCAGCAGGCTATAGCTGTTGTTGGCTGTGATTCAGTCCCACATCCCACTGCAGAGCTTATACTGTAGGCTCACATCTGCTGTAACTCAATCGAGGAGTTCATCTTTAAGTAAAAGTGAGAAAATCTGTTCTACCTAAAAAGGGTTAATCGTGTATTTTCTCCATAGGTCTGCAGAGGTTTTCTCTAGTCTTGCACAATCCCTCGCTACAATGGATAGAGCTTGTTGACGTGCCACATTCTTAGTGACTATGGCATGTGCAGCATTCTTGATCATGGTACTCATGAGGCGCTCCTTAAGTGCTGATGTACTAAATGCACTGGGACTTAACTTCATGCATCACACCGCTTTACAGGTGTTCTAATAAAGGGGAATTCAATTAACAGCGGTTATCCAGATCATCTTACCTTTGATAACTTCACACCTCAAAGATGGACATATTTCCACAAATAACATTTGAGTTCAACTAAGAAAGGTCGCTAGTAGAAGAATTTGTAATTGAAACGATGGAGCAACATAGCATATACTGTCTGAACAAGCGGTTAACGCATCGTTATCACACGTCACCAAAGCGACTGTCAACATGTTCTTACTTTACTTGCTGCACAATAAACGGAAACACACAGATAGCCAAATAAATGGTTCAATAAACAAGCATATCAGAATCTGTTGTCACTTATTACTGTTAAATAATAAACGGCGGCCTCATCCTATACCACCAAATCACACCGTGCTGATATTAAGTATAACCACACTCCCTGCCGTGTGATATAGCTGCCTTAAACGAACACATCTGTTGTTTTGTGCACTCAGTTTGAGTCAGGATTGACCCTGATGGACACAGGTGTGTCTCGTTAGCCTGCAATGTGTGCAGAACGCCCCTTGTGATTGAGACCAGTGTAACAAAAACATTGTTGTTTTGGTATGAAACTCAGGGAGGGCATGCCCCTCCCACAACACAGTTGTGAGCACTACTCTCTACTCCTCCCCCAACAGTCACTTTCTGCACAGTTGTGTTTCAAACCAGTAACAGTGTAGGGAGGAATCTGGATGTTCTAGGGATGCTATAACAGAATTTAGGAGTGTACCTTGAAGAAATTATTATAAAATCTATACTGATAAAAGCCTGGAAAATGTATTTCCAGGACACTAAGGCCCCTGGGACACTTGATCAGATCACCCTGTAGTAACAGAACAGACGGTAAACCTGCCATGGGCCAAGGCCAACAACTGTAGATCTTCTATTAAATGAGGCCTGGCGTGATGACAAGATGGCTGATGATCTGGTTTCTCAGTCTGCACAGCAGAGTGCACATGATGACAACACTAAGTGTATTACACTTGCCCGGTGGTCACTTAACCTGGTTTTAGACCATGTGCCTAGCATGACACAGACACAAACACCAGGCTTCAACAATCTTCAGTTGTTTCACAACAATTTTGTATACATTTTTGAAAATAGTGAAGAATGAATGTAAAGTTTCAGTTTCCCAAGTTAATTAGTCAAATATACAGACAGAGCAGCAGCAAAGAATGATAATTAAATGCGTTGTTATGTGGTCTTAGATATAATACAATAATAAGAAAGAAGAAGAAGAAGAAGAAGAACAATAAGAACAATAAGAATAGGATGACGGTATAGGGTAGGTTACATCCCTGACATGCCACTCTACATTTAACTAGGCCTACTTACTGTAACCCCTATGGCTCCTTAAAATACTACTGTAAAGAGCTAATTGTAAAAATCATTCAAAAATTCCGTTAATATATATGTACCAGGTGCAGTCTGGAATTTATGGCCCAAAACATAATTGGGAAATACTGTCACAAAGTTCACAAAGGCAGAGATTATCTGTTGTTTGCTGACCAGACATAATCAGATACAAACCTCAAACTGACATAATTGACCGTCAACAGTGTCTAGTCAAGATCACATAGGGTGACTAATCCACTAGGAATAGCATTGAGTGTACCTCAAATGCAATTTTGCACAGTGACCTCAATGTTAGAGCTGAACGCTGAAAGCTCTAAAATCACATTGCTCTCTCACACCACCCTCTACTTACAGCTGCCCACACCTCTGTGGTCATCTGTGTTTGATAACAGCAATGAGATGGGGGTGGCATTTGGCACCGGGCGCTATAATGCAGTCAAGGTTTGTTGTGTGTTTTCTTATTTTATGTTCACGTTATAAAAAAAAAACGCCCTGAGATCAGTCAAAAGGTTTCACTGTATGCATGGCTAACAGGTGGAAGGTGAGTTCCACGAGACATATGTAGGTAAACATTTAAACAAATCAAAATCTAAATGGCTTTGGCCAGCTGCTGTATGACAATATTGCCTGAAGGTTTTCTAACATTGTTCACCCACCCACACCAACAAAATGGAAGGTGCGCTCAAGTATACAGCCCATAATCTTAACAGTTTCAATGATCTACACAGGACCCCATTTCAGTTGTCTGGAGGCACAAACAGCGCCCCCTAGAGCGTAACCTCAGTAAGAAACCTGCAGCTCTGTTGCCTCTCACTGAAGACACTCCTTGCCAGCCTGAGGTCGGTGCCGAGCGCCAACTCACCCTGGGGTGGCAGAGGAAGCCGGCGTAGAGCAACAGTGCGGCTGGCAGCAGCACCCCGCAGAACACCGCTGCCAGGAGCAGTGTGATCACCGTGACGACCGCCAGGTTCCACAGGACCAGGCCGGCTCCGCAGGTGATGCAGCCACAGCGGCCCCTGCGACTGCCCCAGGCACTGCCCTCTGTGTGGGCCATGGGTGGAAGCAGCATCTTCACCCCCTCCTCCGCCCACAACTCCTCCTCTTTCTCCTCCTCCTCATCTCCCACCTCCTCCTCCTCCCCCGTGACACACATCCTGCAAAGAAACAACAACATCAACCTCCAGCTGTCACTAAAGTGCACATGGCGGTGGGGGAGGAGTAGAGAGCAGTGCGAGGGGAGGCGCAGCAGGGCCATGCAGTCTCTTTCAGGTTGAAAACAATCACATTTCACTCAGCACCCATTTAAGTGCAAATAAATCAATGACCTACCTGAAGGTAGCTATATTTGGCAGTATGGCTCCCCCCACAGGGTACAGAACAGCAAGCATCAATGACAACAGACATGTATTAAGACAGACATAGTATAAAAGGAGGGGCTTGGGGAGGTGGTGGGTTAAAGAGACTTGCACAGGCAGCAGCAGGCTAAGGCAGCTTAAAAAAGACACACTGGATGCTTTGGCCAATGCATGTTTAGCAGCAATCAGCTGGTGGGTCAGCTGGCTGTGATCAGATGATGAATAATCATGGCCTAGCTTGACGTCGTGGCCTGTCTGAATGAGGCCTAACAGTTAATGCTCAATATTTGCAAAGCTGCAGGTTGCAACCATTAAGTTCCAGCTACAAATGAGAATGCACTTGAAGGTGGCACAACAAACTGTGTGTCATTAAAGTGTGCCAACTGGTTCAGAATTAAGATCCCAGGAAGCTCTTGAAAATGAGACTTTTACTCTCAAGAGCCTTTCCTGGTCAAATAAAATAAAGGTTTTGAAGATAGCTGCCAGTGTCACTACAGAACTAGAACCCTGTTACATAGAACATTGTTCTTCAGCAATTTCACTGGCTTGCTGTTTAACACTGCACTGACTTTATGATTCTGCTTCTAAGGATACTTTAAAGTGTAAAGAAAAATTTACACCAGTTTGTTTGATTATAGTATAGTATAGATTAGTTTGCTACTGTATCAAATATTGGCTATATGTGCCTATTTTGAAAGGCACCTAAAACCCATTATCGCGATTATAGGCCTACTAAGTATTTTGACTGCATAATTTTGTTGACTTCTGTGAATAACATGGGTAAACTGTAAGACATGCAGATGGTTTTCACCATATTTGTCATGGCTCATTATTGTGTATAGAGTAGGCTATACTGTAACAGCAAACAACTCTTTTACACAGCAGAAGTTCATTTGGTTGCTGATTCTGACACATTACCATAATAATGCAGCAGACCTAATTCATTATTTATGACACAGACACTAAAGGTGTAACTTTTTTTCACCCTAACATATTTTAAGTGCTTTTTTGATGCAGCAAGCCAAACCCCATCCTTTGCTCTCGTGGCATCACTAAACTTGGTCGATTACATCGATTATGTCACTGAGCTGAGAATTAAATCAGTTCCAAGGTTGACGGTGAGATCCAGAGCCAGTCTCACCCCAATCTCAGGAACCAGCATTTATTCATAGAGATTGTAATCTCACCCAAACGTCTGACATAATCATTTACAACACACTTGTGTGGGATAATCTCTGTTGTGTAAAGTTTACCGAAAATAATTGAACATTGCAATTACAAATCATGTATTTTATATTTTATATATCAAACAGTGGTCTGGAGCAGGGGTTCCCAACGACCGGGCCCGGACCGGTGCCGGGCCGCAAAGCACAACCCACCGGGGTGTGGGTAGCTAAAAAATAAATTACGTACAGTGATGACTAGGCCAAGTTCAACACCGGCCTCCCACTCCGGTACAGTAAGTGGAGTCTACGCACCTTTCAGTTGATTGCGATCTAAGCAATGAATGAAACCAGAGCCATAGAAGTAAACAGTTTACTTCTATGGCTC
>JAODTR010004162.1:0-12255 GCA_025399935.1 Amblyopsis rosae | reverse complement strand
TATATCTTCTCCCTTGGTCCTGGTGGAAAAGAGAGAGGGTCTGTTAATGACGCAACATCCTTTAGTCTTCAATCCTTCCTTTTTTTTCCTTTTGCTCTTTATCTTTGTTTTCTCTGTCACACTTCCTTCGTGTCCTCTCCGTGCCCCTCCTTTCTCCTTTGGCTCCTCTCTTTATACTATCCTCATTTACCTCATTGGCTGCAGCTGAGTGCATCTCCAAACCTGGAGCAGTTGTGAGGGGAAGTACCGGCCCTGGTACACTGCCCCTAGTGGCGTGGAGGCCGCCTGTTTGGTTGGGGCTCCAAAAGACCCAAACCGTTTTTTGACCCAGGGTGTAAACATGCTTATTTTTGCTGTAAATTTGGCAATTTTAACATGGGAGTCTAAGGGTATTGACTCCTTTTTGGAGCCAGCCTCAAGTGGCCATTCGAGGAATTACAGATTTGCGGTGTATATATACGGAATAGAATATACAGCTATTTTGGAGATGTTATCCATCCATCGGCAAGCTCAGAGCTTACGGCTATGACAGGTGTTATGGCTCACGGCTCAGGGCTTACAGAGGTACCAGCAAAGAGATGGCAGAGATAAAATAAATTACGTGGGTGACAGCTGACAGCTTAAGAACACTTGCTCATTTTGTCATTTAACGGGCTGATATCTGGTTTTGTGAGGGAGGCATTGATGGATGTTTTTTTTTTTTTCCTGTTATCTGTAGTTTATAGTAATTTGTTCATTACCTGCTGTTAAGTGTTCAGAATATGATTCAAGTAAACTGTCACGAGGAAACAGCATGAGATCAGTGTCTCTTAATGTTCATTTGATTTGAGAGAAAGAGAAAAACATTGAAATTGTCTTTTTCACCATCTTCATACTGTAGTTGGGGGTGCCGTATCAACAATGTAATGGCAAAGCTTCTCATTTCCTTCCACAACTGTTGTCTTAAAGGAAATAGCTTTGATCTGTGTTAGGATCTAATCTTAGTTGCGAAGAGAAATTATTGGACAAGGTCTTAAGAATTTGACCACTGAAACCCGACTCTTAGCAGCATGCAGGCGGCTTTGTGAGCACAGACCCCGAGGTTCAGAGAGGAGGCCTTATCAGTGTCCACCAGGTCTTTTACCTCCACGGGAGTCTGTATCTACAGTGGGAGAGGAGAGACATGCTTTGGCAGAGGGAAGGGGAACAGAAGAGACGCAGGGAGTGAAAGTGAGAAGAGTTCAAAGGAAGGGAAGGCGAGAAAATGAGGGGGGAAAACTGTGAACTGTGTGTTTCTGTGGTGTAGCAAGGTGGTTATCATCCCTGTGTTCCCGCTGCGAGACCTGCCTCTGTGAATGACAAAGTTAACACAGTGCCACAGCATCTGCATTCACAGCATACAATGAGCAGGTCATTCATGCTATATTTATTGTTAAGTGTGTGTGCGCGTGTGTGTGCTCTGTCATAGTCTCCAAAACGATAGTCTCCAAACTAACAATTGGTACGTGTAAACGGGGTGCCAACTGGTATAGGTTCAGAGTACTCTTTGTATGTTCTCAGCCCAGAATAGCGATATTGTCTGTACTGACTTGACAAACGTACATGGCATCTTCTTTTTCTAGTTTTTTGGTGAATAGTGTTGCCATTTTCCCAGTCTACTAAAGGGAATATGCTAGCGATTTGAGACCACAGAACATGGTGAAATCTTTTCAGCTAAACCATTATTTTGCTCCGGTGAATTAAGGTTGATGTGTTCCTATATTTCCACAAGATGTCTTACATTCTTCAAGGTTTATTCACCATTTTTCACAACCGATTGTGTTGATTGTGTTGTGTGACGTGCCCCGGAGAACACACAAATGCCTTTCCACTGTGACGTGTGACGTTGGCAGGGCTTGGAACGGCGGCGAGAGCCCTCAAGGCTTCAGACGTGGTCGGAGGTAATGTGGGTCACTGCTGGCCCATTCTAATTTAAACGTATCTCTGGGGGCAGATTACACCCCGGCACAACAGACTCCCAGAATGCGTCCTGAAATGAGCCCTAAAAATATGAGTGGGTCTGTCATGTTGAAGAGGTCAACCCATATGTGCTGGACAGGCTGAAGAAACGACCTTCAGGAGACATGTGAAGGTTATACTTGGCCGCATAAAGGTACAGTATATCATTCTCGAGAATTGCAAATCAAACTCAAAAGCAAAAACCACTTCTCCTTTCAATGCCATAAGGGTGCACCCTCAGAAGCTCCACACATTGTTAACGCAAAGGCTAGGATGTTGTTGCGTGGTCTGCACAACTGTAGAAGAGAGTTACTTTTCACCACGCACAGAGTAACAGTATGCTAATGCGATGAGATTGTTTTGTGTATTATCTTACAATCACTTATTATACCAATTTACAAGGTATAGTCAGCCATTGCAAGTTAATTGTAAGATATTACACTTTTTGTCAAATTCACCCAATATCTCTTTGCATTTCCTTAGCTAACTGTTCTGTGTGCATGTTGAAAAAAGTATCTAGTAATTCTACACAGCCCGGCTCCGTAAACAGGAGCATAAACCAAGTGACGAACACCGCTCACGTAAACAATGCGTTTCAATGTGCGAAGCGACGCTGCGGAGGGATATTGTTTTGATTTGAGTTAACAAGCTTAACACACACCTTAGCATGTGTTCTCAAGAATAAACTGACCCTACCTTTAAGCAATTTATTTTGATTGTTCTTCACCTTGAGATATTGCTGATTTCAGGTGCTCTCATGTCAATAAAATGTTTTTTTCACAGTATACAGTCATTAGCATTTTGTTAGCTGTTGCTGTTTCAAGAGAAAAATGAATATGGGTCTTAGACATGATTTTTATAGGAATATTATATGGTGAACGGGCACTTGTGTAAAGAGTGTATTTCAAATCAAATTTTTTTATAGTGTTGGCTTTAAAATACTGATAAAAGTCCCATAAAATGAAATAAAATATTGAAGAATAGGTGAGCAGATATGCTTTAAGATATTATCAAAAGGTTTTGACATATAAGAAATGTTTTTCTTACATGTAGTAGCCTACAGAAGTTTTTGACAAAACAACTACTGTATGTAAAACTCTACCGGCGATAATTTGAGTAGATTTAAGGAATGCAAATAATTTACTTGAGCCCATATGGATAAGAGTTTTGCAAAAAAAAAAACATTACAGTTATAGATTGTACCTACAATATATTGAAAAATAGCTGAGGTTTCCAAGAACACTTGTTTTTTCCATCCAATTCACACAGCATATGAAATATGTACTGTACAACACAGGGAATAATTCATGATGCAAAACCTCATGTTTGCTATTATAAAAAAGTGTTTGTTTATTTGTCAGTGGCATTTGGCAAATGAAAGGTACAGTAGCAAAAGTTATTGTTTCCAACGTTGTAATTCAAGCATAAAGAATATTACGGATGTGACACCTGTGATAGTCTACGGTAAAATATACAGTAGTAATACTAATACACACTAAATACATGCGTCTGTGCTTCACATTACTAAACAGAAAGATATGCATTATGTTAGCTATATGCTAGGATTACCTACAACCGTAGCAAGTGATCACTGAGAGCCTGCACTAAAGTGATGAGAGAAAATGTCTAATATTGTCACATCTCACAAACACCAGAGAACTAAAGTGACTTTCAAGACATTTGGCAACCTCCCATAATTGCAAGCTTTTATGATGGTGTAAAGCTGCCTTAAAAGGAAGCTGCTGGAGAGGGAAAGCCAATAAGGGGACATGTCCTCAAACGTAGGCGGGAACTGTTTGCTCAAACTGCCACATTGTTGGGGACGTATCGCGGTCATTTATTTCAGACTAGCGACATTGTCCATTTAATTAGAGAGAATGTCTCGCACATAATTTTCTGGGGCAGCACTTTGCCCTCTAAATCCCTCAATGAAGTATAATTTTCAGAGGTGGCAATTGTCTTCCAGACAGCTAGTAGATGCATTCGTTAAGAGGGTGAAATTAAAATATTGGCAATGTAAACTAAAGGCACTATCTTTCTCCACTTCTTGGCGTTTAAATCGTGAAACTGATGCAAATTAAATGACCTGGCTATAATTTGAACCAGTCAGATAAAGCAATTTCAATAACCAGTGTTTTGTAAAGACGGCTCTAATCTGCTTTCAAATTATTTAACTGTTCAGCTATACTATTTAAGCTAAGAGTCGCAATGAAGAAGGAAATGGGTCAAGCTACGTATAGGTTCGAAATGACTTTCCTGATAAGCACGTGAAGTCAACCAGGCATCCCATCACACACAAACGTATACATTTGTCAAGTTGAAGCCTGCTGCACACATCCACTACTTCCCTCTCGACGTGACACATCAGCATAGCGCAGCATGTGAGCCAGATCATTAGATTAGGCAGATTTATGGCTTCACGAAACGTGTTAATACCCACAGCACGCTCTACTGATATTTAGTTCTGATGTCTTTTATGAGGGGACCATGGTTCACCTTGCCCTGACACACACCGCTGCCATGGTTACAATACGTGTGATTTAATTTGTCTCATTCTAGTCAGACAGGTATACACTGGTCTGCCCACACCTTAAAAACCAATTGAACGAAGTGGCATTTGTAATGCAACCTTACACTTCATCTTGTAATCTTACATATACAGGATTTGCTGTTATGAATTTTAAACCCCAGGGGGGAGTTCAGATATGTAACTGTCAGCAAACATGTTCTTGTAAATAAATACATATAAATATACAACTGCTGGATGGCCAACTTATTATATGATATTATATGATATTATATATTTATATATAAAAAGGTATTATGAAGTCTGCTCCAAAATCTTTGCTTTGTCATGGTTTAGTGCAACAGTATTTTACAAGAGTAAAGGCTTTGGCGTTAAAGTACCTCTTTCGAACAACCTCTTTACCACACAGTTTTCACCTTCTGTGTGCAGTATGGCTGAAGCTAATCTATTAATGCCTCATGCCTATGTGTCCTTCCATCCGCTGAGCTGGGCTCAATGGAAGGATCACCAGAGCTTAAATTAACCCCACAAACAATGGAAGACAGACACAAGTAACAGCACCCATCGTGGGTTTATAAACCCAAGCGGGGGATTACAAAAGGAAATTAATCATTAACACTATTGCCGCTATTGAATGAGACCAAATCATGATTGGCAGACTAAATGCCAAGACACAGTGAGGGACGGAAGTAGGGGCGGAGCCGCGCTCTGATACTAGGTGAGGCAGCTATCATTATCGGATAAGAGCCTTAGGAAGCCCAATCAAAATGACCCTCGTTGTGTGACTGAAGGAATGGCTGAACACTGACTTAGAGGGGGGAGAGGGTGCGCGTCTGAATCAGACCAGGGCCAAGGGATCCGTGAGCTGAATTAGCCTGACAGTGGGGTTCCGTCCGCATCTATTTATAGTTTACCTTGACCTATCTTTATGATGAGAGTGGAGGGCTGTGGCAGGAGAGGGGGGCTTTAAGACTCGCACAGCACGGCACGCCACACAAGCCCAGGCTCCACTCCCTCCTCCCTTCCCAATGTGACACCGCGTAGGTTTTTAATGGCTTTATATGGGGGACCAGCAGGGGGCGTTACGCTCGGCTAAAGTCAGCTCGGCGAAGGGGATCGCGGGTCACAGAGGGGATTTGTTAACTTATTACCGTGTGTCTGGAGCCGGGCCCCTTATCGGCATCTGCCAAGTCTTTCGCCAGGCCCAGTGGGATTGCGCTGACCCCGGTGGAAGTAATGGATATTAGAAAATCTCCCCCGCTGTGAAGGAGGGGGAGTGACGGAGCAAAGGGGAAGGCGCCGGAGGAGAAGGAGAAATGGCCGCAAGCTCAAGGACAACTGTACTGTACACGCACTGTGGCTCCGCTATCGGCGGGAAACGGGATCCCGCCTTTTTCCACAGGAGAGACACAAGAGTTGGAGAAAACGCTGCGCTGGTGTATTGTGAGCTAAAAACAAAACGCCACGCAATACCCCCCTTAGGACAAGGGAATGGATGGGTTCCACCGCGATGTGGAGAGATGAGACTTTGTGGAAGTAATAAAATGCTATGAGTCACCCATTATTCTCTGTGTAACAGGAGTAGAATAAATTATAGTTTTTTGTAGAGGAGTCTGCACTGTTGCCATTCTCAGCAGTTGATCATTTGATCCTATAATGCACTTGAAAGAACTGCAATAAGCATCCTTAAATGACCAAATCTTGCATGATTTCATTGGGTGGGGGTAGGAAGGGTAATCAATTCAAAACAGTTTTAATTGGCATTTGGAGTTAAATAGATTAGCCAAATTAAAGTGACAACTCATCTTGTAACTAAAGTTTTGTCCTGCAAAATAGTTGCTTTACAGTACAACTTAATCAGAAAGGGCCTGAATTATAATTCATTATAATTATAATTTGGTCATTTAGACACAGTCTAAAGAAACAACAACTAAGGTATTTTATTGAGAAGATTGCTGGGGAGAGGAGTCTTGCTAGCGCTGAGGCCCAAAACCACGACCTTCCACCATGAACACCCACATCCCCAGACCATTTTCCACATTTTGGGACCATTCGGCCCCTTACGTTACCGATGCAGATTATGAACATTGCGTCATCCTGTACATTCAGATGGAGGTCGGTAAGTCTTAGAAAGACTACCGAAGAAAGAGAAAAAAGTCAGTGCCACGTTTGAGAGCTTTCATTGTTCATTAAACAGCCAGAAACATGCCATGACACATGACTGTCAAGGTTGCGTCATGCATCGTTAAAAATAGACAAAGTTACAAACTGGTTTCTTTTGGTGTTGGGGACACTGTAAAAGTATAGTCAGCTATTGCAAGCTAATGGAAGCTAATACACTTTGTTATACTTAATAATCTGGTACTTCTACACAGCCCTGGGGGGGGGGCTCTATCTACCACTCACAACAACAAAGCTGCTTTGCTTCACAATGTGTTTCAAAGTGTGGGGCGGAGCTTCTGACAGAGTTGATTTTGATTATAGCTAGAAGTTAGCAAGCGTTCCCGAGAATGACTGACCCTGTTTTTAATGTGGCTGCGTCATAGAATAGAGGTAGGAATCGCAGAGTAACTCATGATACTACACTATCACGATACCGATAGTATCACGATCCAGAGATTCTTTGCCCACGATATCGATAGTATCACGATACAGCGATTCATTGCCCACGATACCGATAGTATCGCGATACAGCGATTCTTTGCCTACGATACCGATAGTATCACGATACAGCGATTCTTTGCCCACGATACCGATAGTATCACGATACAGAGATTCATTGCCCACGATACCGATAGTATCAAGATACAGCGATTCATTGCCCACGATATCGATAGTATCACGATACAGCGATTCTTTGCCCACGATACCGATAGTATCACGATACAGCGATTCATTGCCCACGATATTGATAGTATCACGATACAGCGATTCTTTGCCTACAATACCGATAGTATCACGATACAGCGATCCTGACAGATGTACAGATACAGATGTAGGTACATTATAGTTCAGTACGATAATGCACAGGTTTACGGTAGGCAGGGCATGATGATGAGGACATACATACATGCACACTACATCATAGTTCAGTACGATAATGCACAGGTTTACGGTAGGCAGGGCATGATGATGAGGACATACATACACGCACACTACATTATATAGTTCAGTATGATAATGCACAGGTTTACGGTAGGCAGGACCTGATGATGAGGACATACATACACACACACACGCTGCACCCTTTTGGGTGTTCGACCGTGTGTGTGTGTGTGTTGAAGAGAGAGAAGGATACAACATGGAGAAGGTGAACTAATTATTTGTCACACAGAAGAGTCTGATGTAATTTGGAGAGCATGATTCAAGCCTAGTGTGCATTCAATATTTCTGTAGGTTATTATAATTAGGTAGTAACTCATAATATAAAAATTATATAAGTCGAAACGCTGTTCTGTCACTTTTTGACCCGACCGCAGGGCTGAAATGTATGATAAACTTAGAACTAGCATGCCTGTGATTTGTTTCCAAAATCCTACTGTACTGTGTATTACCCTATTAAGTTTCTTCTTAATTTTTGTACCCTACGCTAATAAGCGCCACCATGAGGAGATATGAGGTAGTAACACATTCAATTCAAATTTATGGGAAAGTCAGTTTAAAGCACAAGCATTCATGTTTTAATAATAAATAAATTAATATCGTTATTTGGCGGCAGCGTAGCGACAACGTGTGGCAGAAGGAGGGGCGCCGATATATTGTCATATCGACATAGCGTCTATGTTATCGACAAGCAGCCGAGACACGGTAAACAATGTGGCACCACACCTCTAACACAGGTAGCGTGCATCACTCTAGTCTGGTAAGCTATTGACTAAATGCAGCAGCTAAGATGGAAGGTCTATCATGATGGTGAGGTGGAAATACTGTGTCCACTTGCTGCATCTCTGCTGCCCTGGGGGGAGGAGGAGGACGAGGAGGAGGAGAAGGAGAGACAGAAGCCGAGCTTTGCTTTTAGCGAGGAGTGATTTTCTGTCTGCACTCCCTTTTCGGGGCAGAGAAGAGAAATTAGCCAGCAGTAAATAGATGAGTTTGATAAGGCCTCCTAAATATACGCCTTATCTCCATGGAATAAATAGGCCACGCTGTCAATCAGGCATTTAATTAAGAACAGCGGCACACGCCGTTCGTGCGGGAGCGTGTGTGTGACCACGTGTGTGTGGGTGGGGCGTTATGTGTGTGTGAGCGAGCGCGCGTGTGTGTGTGGGTGGGGCGTTATGGGTGTGTGAGCGTGTGTGTATGTGTGTGGGTGTGGTGAGCGCGTGTGTGTGTGTGTGTGGGGCGTTATGGGTGTGTGAGTGCGTGTGTATGGGTGTGTGTGTGTGTTTGATAGTGTGTGTCTGCACATATAGGGATGTGTGGTGTTTGTGTTGTGAAGTGTGCTTTCAAAAGCATGACGCATAACCTCAAGTTATAAATTAAAAAACCACCATGTTTAGTCGTGTGTATTTGCCTCCCCCCCTTCCCCTTCACTGAGAGCAACCGTGATGTTTCCTTGTTAAGGTTCACCTTATCTCCCTCTATCATTTTGTCCATCGCGTGTCATGACCGGCCCAGAGAGGAGAGAGGGGGCAGGCGGCTATACAGCTTGTCTTGACAAGACCCCCGTGTCTATTAATCAGCCACCTGGGGCTGGTCGCAGCGTCACACATCAGATAAGACAGCGTGGTGTCATCGGTGGGGAAGGGAGGGCTGGGCTTGGCGGTGGTGGTCGAGTGAAGACCGATGCCCAGGCTTGTCTGGACTCATGGAGATTGACGGACATTTAGTAGACAGAGTATAATGTAGGGTTGCACAATTTTGACTAAATGTTACAATGCGACATGATTGATCGATATTCATTTAGATATTTTTAAACATAAGTAAAAACACAATAATTGTATGATAAAGTGTACCAAAATAAATGCATAACATTTAAACAAGCTTTCTTAAGTCTTACAACATGTTTATTTCAACATATTGGGCTGGTACAAAAGTAACTCCAAGCTACCGAGGAGGCCACTAATGTTTCCTCTTTGATCTCCATTGAGCTGTTGTCTTCCAAAGACACACATCTTACTGCCTCAGCCACACAGTCAAAATATGCATCTTTCCACAAAACAACATGTTGCATACTTTCTGCAACATGTTCACTGTGATATTGCACATCGTGATATTGAATCAATAG
Organism: Amblyopsis rosae; assembly: GCA_025399935.1. Taxonomy (NCBI): domain Eukaryota; kingdom Metazoa; phylum Chordata; class Actinopteri; order Percopsiformes; family Amblyopsidae; genus Amblyopsis; species Amblyopsis rosae. The sequence goes on along the minus strand of JAODTR010004162.1, from coordinate 2,524 downwards.
GCAGGCAGACAGACAGACAGACAGACAGACAGGAGGTGACTACGACAGACAGAGAGGCAGACAGACAGGCTGACCGACAGACAGACAGACAGGAGGTGACTACGACAGACAGACAGGCAGGCAGACAGGCAGGCAGACAGACAGGCAGAGATTACGACAGACAGGCAGACAGACAGGAGGTGACTGACAGAGACACAGACAGGCTGGCAGACAGACAGGCAGAGATTACAACAGACAGGCAGACAGACAGACAGGCAGAGATTACAACAGACAGGCAGACAGACAGGCAGACAGACAGGAGGTGACTAAGACAGACAGACAGACAGGCTGACCGACAGACAGAGAGGCAGACAGACAGGAGGTGACTACGACAGAGACACAGACAGGCTGGCAGACAGACAGGCAGAGATTACAACAGACAGACAGACAGGCAGAGATTACGACAGAGAGGCAGACAGACAGGCAGACAGACAGGAGGTGACTATGGCAGACAGACAGGCTGGCAGACAGACAGGCAGAGATTACAACAGACAGGCAGGCAGACAGACAGGAGGTGACTACGGCAGACAGACAGGCAGGCAGACAGACAGACAGACAGGAGATGACTACGACAGAGACACAGACAGGCTGGCAGACAGACAGGCAGAGATTACAACAGACAGGCAGACAGACAGGCAGAGATTACGACAGACAGGCAGACAGACAGGAGGTGACTACGGCTCAGCGGCATTCGGGACCAGAGCTGCGGTGTCTGATCTTGATTCACAGCGAGGCGGGGTTATGGGGGATGAGATAAGACCCTGTTTATCATAGCAGGGGTACGAGAGGGCAGACTGGCTTGTGCTTCCAACGCAGGACGTTGTACACAGCCCTGATTACAATTGCTTAGCCATGATGTTGCCGTGGTTTTGCTTGTGCTTTTTGTTTAGCACTGTGAAGAAATACTGGATGGGTTGCTGGCTAGCCTAGTACTAAAAATGACTTGGTTTAACACCTTCTAGAATTCACAAAGGGCTAGCTTGTTCCTGAAAAATGTGCGCTTTGTTGGTGACGATATGTTTGATGCACAATTCACGTTATTTAAAAAAATTGGTATAGTTTTGCTGTTCATTTCACTGTCATGACTCATGTTCATACGATAACAAATACCTTGAAATACAGCAAGTATATTTTCCCTCCCTCCATTTACCATTTGATCAGCTGTGCAAACCCCGTTGTTTTAATTTAATGCAAGATGTGCTTTAGTGTTTGAATCAAACGTCTTTTTCTTTCTTTCTAATGCTGAAACGTAGTTCATTCCCTATGCTGGGAGAAACATAATGTCAAGTATACATTTTTTTATCAATCATAATTTCATCCGTCTGTGTATGTTGCTTGTTTGAATGATTAAATGATGCCTGGAAGCACAGCTTAAACAAATCAGACTTCTGGATGTCCCCCCCAACCCCCACATTTTATCTGAAGACCGGAGACCAAATTTGCATTTGCATGTGCAACCACCCACATATGTCAAGCAACTGGGTAATCAAAAGAGGGGGGGGTGGAGAGTTTAATTTCTCCCCTGAAAAACCTTGCAAGAGGCTTGGCGATAGCCGCTCGGAGCATGTGTTTAGTAGCACATTTCTGAGTCAAAGAGCGCTGCCTTATTTGTGCTCTGGGAGGTACAGCTGCCAGAGCACAGATCAATAAGGTGCAATAGGTCTTAAAATGAAACAATGCCAAGGTCCCCTGTGTCAATGAATCTGCTTATCTCCGTCTGCCAAGCTACCGTCCATCCAGGCCACGCTTGCTCACCTGCAGATTAGTGACAATGTACCGAGGAGCAGGTACGGAGCAGGCAATAAAGGCCGCGAGTACAAGCCTGTGCCTTTGACTTATCTGCAGACCCACTGATGTCTTCCATCAGAAGCCGCAGCATACATACTGTTGGGGTTATCGTATATAGCCCGGTGAGGGGATTTAGCTTTGACTCACACGCCACACTGCAGCCCAAAGCAGAAGGGAAAATTGCGAGGAGAGGTGCCAGGCTGAACGTATCAGAACTAATTCTAGGCTAGGGATTACAAACCAAGATTATAGGTTTGTGCTGGCATCTGTCCTGTTAGTTGTCCTGTTTCGTAACCGTGTGTGCAACGCGTGTGCATTTGCAGGGTGAAACACAACGTTGTGGGCGAAATGTGGTTTTAAGCCGAAACAGTAAATAGGGAACATTTGAAGTAACACAAACTGTAACGGTGCTGTAGGTTTTATAGAGCTATACATTTACAGTAGTGCATAGGCATAGATTCCAGGGGGGATGCAAGGGATGCGTCCCCCTCAATAAAAACACGAAAGACGCACTGGGGCTGCCCGATGGTAGTAGAATAGGTTATGTTGGGGCTTGGGATCTTGGGCTCCTTCTCCAGTGCTTCTGTTTTAGTCGGAGCATGGGGACTGGGGGATGTTGTGTGTTGGTTTGGGCAGTGATGTGTTCCGGATCACCGGCCATGTGGTTCTGGGAGCGGGTCATTGGACACTGGTGTAG
>JAODTR010004161.1:0-12256 GCA_025399935.1 Amblyopsis rosae | reverse complement strand
TAATTTTCAATTTAACACATTGTGCCTTTTAAAAGTGTGTAAGCCAGAAAATCAGCTAGTGTAGTGACTCTACGCCGGTTACATACTGGATGCGTTTTTTCCATATACTTCTTATTAGATAGACACAGTGAAGAATACGGCAACTCGATCTTACCAAGAATTTGCTCATTGTCGCAGTGGAGCGCGATTTTCAAATTAATGGTGTCGCCATATTTGCAAAGTGGCTCTTTTGACACATGCGCAGTACAAACGGAAGATTACATTGCGACCTGCGACACTAGAGTTCCCGACCTCAAGCCTCGTGAATGAAGGAATTTTTGTTTTCGTTTTGGACTGTACTATTAGAATCGTAGGCATGTTCTGTTTAATATTTAGCATTTACACTAAAAGTAGGATTGATGTTGTACTAGCTAATACGTCGCTTGTTGCTCGTGCAAGAGAAATGCACACGCAGCAGCAGGCACGAGCGTTGGACTATGTCACATTATTATTTTGTCATGACAAACAATCGTCCAAACTGGCTTTATTGACATTGCTAGAAAGAATATATGTACCTAAGGACCAAGAAAATAATATTAAGCACCATATGAGTGGTGTAGCACCTAAAAACATTTTGGCAGAGCAGTTAAACAGATAATTAATTTATGAAAGGGGTGCGGCGCATTATCAATATAGTTTAGGGATCTCACTATTGCCTAGATGGTCTGCTCCAGCGCTTTCACAAACCCACCGGCATAATGGTAATCCACCTATGATGCAAGTGCCTGGATTTTTAAAAGGAATGGGAGATGAAAATCTGATTGGTTTATCGGGTGTTACGCCCAAAACACACCCATGAATAATAAAGAGAGTAATGGTGCAATCCATTGTACTCGGAACTCGGGGAAAAAAACTACCTCCGACATGGAAAAATGCAATGGAACGCTCTTTCAAGTCAGAATTCCGAGTCGGAAACTCTGGCAAGATTTCTCAAGCCCGAGTACGCCAACATAAACACACATGACGTCACAGCAATGTGAGCACAGAGTTGGCATTGTGGCAATAAGCAAAAACATCTTCAATATTCCTACTTTGTATGTATATTCTTACATATTTGTATGCCTATTCCATGCGTCTCTCTTAGTGTGCTAATCTGTTAAATCAGCTGCTCCAGTGTCAGCGTTTCTCTTGACTAATAGCGCTGTGGACAATTGGCCTAATTGGTAGCTTTTTGTCCTCAGTAAATGATTGGTGAAGTTTAGACATTTGCTAGAAACACCAGTTTGCTGCGGACGTCCATGTTTTCCCGGGCAAATGCACTGGGACTCATTTATATTGGAAGTCGGTAAAACCTACTCGGAAATATCGACTCCCGACCTGAAATGGATTGCAGCATTAGCCCAACCCTTTTGAACCATGCACCCAGCGCACTGAATGTTTATCCGCTCTTATAATTGCGCCTTGCGCTTTAGACTGTGCGCTAAAACAGGGCCCTTTCATGAGATCATTTGAGAGAGCAACAAATGGATCTGGTAAGATGTACCATATGCTGAATTCCACTCAAATTGCCTAACTTGAGGTCTTTCCTCGCGGCTGCTTGGTGTGGCTCTGTCATAGAGACACAGAGAGCACCGAGACAAGTAAACAGCTGTCTGCAGTTCACTGTCATTAATCAGCAATGATTAATGTTCACTTATTCCTAGATGAAGACGGAACACATTCACATACTGGTCTACTCAGCAGAATGCCACTACATGTACTGTTCTTATACAGCACTCGGGGAGAGCTGGTAAAATATTCCTCACATTACAAACTAAAGATGTTCACAGCGGCATTATGGATATTCTCAAAAATAGGAATTTACTATTTCATTGTTGCCATAGCGACATTTGCGTGTGGAAGAGATGTTGTTTTCTCTGTGTGCAACTGTGATTTTTTTTTTAACTGCGGTTATGAAGATTGATGCAAACAGGTACCGTTGCCCGCAGAGTTCAGCACGGGGTCTGTTTGTGGTCCGGGCTGAGTGACCCATGCCGTACACACTGTTGCTAGGTGAACGAGGCAGAGGAGGAGAGGCTGCGGAGCGAACGGGAGCACCAGCGGGTCACCCAGCTGTGCCAGGATGCCGAGGCGAGGGTCCAGACCCTGCAGAAGTCCCTGAAGAAGGTCATCCTCAAGTCCAAACCCTACTTTGAGCTGAAGGCTCAGTTTAACCACATCCTGGAGGTGTGTACTGAACAGCTTATAGAGAAGAGTTGTCTGTGGAACACAAAGATTGCATTTATATTAAAAACAATCACTCACTCCTGATGGATAGATGGTTAGATGTATGGCTGAATGAATGGATGGATGGTTGGATAGATGGTTAGATGTATGTCTATATGTATGACTGAATGGATGGATGGATGGTTAGATGTATGGCTGAATGAATGGATGGATGGATGGATGGATGGTTAGATGTATGGCTATATGTATGACTTAAAGAACGTATGGCTGGATAGATGGTTAGATGTATGACTGAATGGATGGATGGATGGATGGAGATGGATGGATGGATAGATGGTTAGATGTATGACTGAATGAACGGATGGATGGATGGCTAGATGGTTAGATGTATGACTATATGTATGACTGAATGAACGGATGGATGGATGGATGGATGGATGGTTAGATGTATGGCTATATGCATGACTTAAAGAACGTATGGATGGATAGATGGTTAGATGTATGACTGAATGAACGGATGGATGGATGGATGGATGGATAGATGGTTAGATGTATGGCTGAATGAATGGATGGATGGATGGATAGATGGTTAGATGTATGGCTATATGTATGACTGAATGAACGGATGGATGACTTTCTGAATATTTGGTTAAAATATGTTTGGATGGATGTATTGCTAGATGTTTGGCTTGTGGATACAGTATGGCTAGATGAATGAATGGATGGATGTGTGGCTAGACTGTTTTGTCAAAACAAGATGGCGGCGCACAGGACGCAGCGGCTTTTACAGCTGCCAACACGGTGCTCCCCTATTTCGTTACCCGCAGGTTGTATCAATTACAATAGAGTAGAATTGAATTGAATTGAATTGTACGGTATAGCAGGGAATAGGATATGGTAAATATGACGTCTGCACTTTTGTTAAACCTTTTAACTTATACACAAAATATATATAATTTGTTGTTCATCTGCCAAATCTAGATAGAAATTATTTTATGTTTAATTTATGGTATTTCTATTTTGGATTCAAATTAAAAATGTATCTGAAAGTCATATTTACAACAACAAACATGATTACGGTATGTGTAAGAGAATGTATGAATATAGCTGTCACTCAAGGTTGCACATCTGCCGTTGAATGAGGGATTAATTAATAACGTGTCTGCTGGAGGGCTGTTGTATTAAGGAATCAGCAGAGTAGATGTTTTAACAATAATTCAGCAGTGCTTTAACATAAATAACATAAAATAATATTTAGCAAACAATGCAAAACATGCGTTGTACTGTATTTATGTAAAACAACAACATCCCACGCTAACTGTATATTGTATATCAAACTGGGTTCACATACCATATATCTGTTGCAATTGCAAATTGGCATATTGTTTTTCTAAATGATATTTTACTTGGTTACATTTAGTTAATTTTATATTTTTCTTTTCTTTTCTCTACACCAATATAAATCCTCCAAACTTAAAAGCAATACATCTGGTTGTGCTATAGTGCAGCAATACAAAGTGTGTATATTTGTCTAGCCTTGCTAAAGCACGGTGGCAGCCTCTCTGAACCTCCATGCTGGTGTTTTCAGGAGCACAAGGCTAAAGTGGTGGACCTGGAGCAGCGGGTGGTCAAGGTCAAGACCCGTTACTCCGTCGCCCTGCGTAACCTGGAGCAGATCAGCGAACACATCCACGCCCAGAGGGGGCGCGCCTGCGGCGGCAGAGGTGGGCGGAGCTCCCCCGTGGGGGCGGAGTCTGAGGCGAGGGGCGCGGCGGGCGCTCAGGGCGGCGCGTGCGGGGCCGCAGGCGCGGGGCCGCTGGACAGCGACTGGGCGGAGGCGGAGAAGACCCGCCAGTGGGTGGAGAAGCACCGCGAGTCGGGCTGGGGCCAGACGGACGGCTCGGACACCGCCTCCCTCCTCAGCCTGCACACCATCACCTCCGACCTGGAGAAGTGTGACTCCGTGGAGCACCTGGGTGACCTCAGCGACATGGGCAGCCTGGCGGGGGAGGATCGGGAGAGGGCCACGCCCCCGGGGAGGACGGTCGCCGGGGGCGCCGTCGCCAGGGGCGCAGTACACGGACGGGAGAGGGTGGAGCAGGGGGGAGGAGCCACAGGGAGGGACAGGCAGGAGAGCTTTGTCAAGCAGCACCACAGGAGCGTTAGCTTGTGAGGGTCGCCGTGACAACGTGGCGGGCCGGCGACGGACCGCGGCGACCATCCCCCTTAAGCGATCAGACTGAATTTGAGCCGAGGGGATGGGGGGGGGAAGGGGGTAAGAGCGGAGTTTGAGGGATCGCAGACGTATTGAAATTCAGCTGACAAACATCATCACATCCTCATCAGGACAGGACATGGGGGGGGCACTTTGCACAGTGAGTTAACAACCGAGCACGGAATTAACATCAATCACCGCCAAGTAGAAAACACGGTCAAGTCGGCGCATACTAAACACGCACAGGGCGTTTTAGGTGTTTGTGTGCGTGAGCACTAGACATGCTGAGCTTGTTGATTTTCAATGTTTCTTTTACACAGTGCTTCTCCCTGCTGCCGTGCTGAGTCTTTGTTTCGTTGCCTGCAGTATTGACGGATAGCGGCTTATTTCCTTCTATGTAGCGCGACAGCTCATTGGTGTAGACATGTGACACACACACACACACAGTAGAAATAAGATTAGGAAATATTCCTCTTTAACACCGATTTTAATTATTTTCTTATTATTGTCTGAATAATTTTGTTTTTAATCTAAAATGATATTTTCCATTAAGTCATTAGATGACAATAGGTATATGCCCTTAATTAATACACCATCAGATAGTATGTGCTAATGAGAACATTGACAGGATTCCGTAATGCAGTAAACACAAATGATCTCTGTACTGTGTCTAAATTTAATCTCCAAAGATTCCTCTGAAAACAGAATTTATCACTTGATTTTTAATGACTGCTATGCCTCTCACTTTGACCTTTCTGGATCGAGTTTTGTCAGGAAGAAACGCCTAATAGGTCTCCTTAGCAGATCGTGTTCCTCTCCAATTAAATTCTTGAGTCTATGCACCTGGAACAGAGGACACACATTTTATCAGTTGTATCCATTGAACTGATCTCTACCCTCCAATGAGTTTTTACCCTATATTACCTTATAACTAATAGTTATAGATAAATGGATAATAAAAAGTGCCTTTAGGTTCTATATCAAAATATTTCAGCCATAAAATAAATCCAAAGGATTGCTGTCAAATATATGAAATCACATGTTGAAATTCACTGCACATGTGGGAGGTTTTCTATGTGTAATTTGTTTACTGGTTTAATCCTCAGGGTAGGACAGTTTTAATTATTTTAGCCCGGTATCACTTCACCTTGCACAGCACTTTTTGTTGCATGTACAAGTTGTTTCTGTTTATTTACTGTTTGATGCTTTAACTCTTAGCCAAGCACTTTACTGGATGTGAGGAAATGTAATAATCAAACCATTAACAATTAGTGGGTACATATTAACAATAGAACACAGTTGGCATAGTATATACAGTACCTTGTTTTGTAAATGTGCCATTTGAACTCATTTATAACCCTGAGAATTGACACCGCTAACCCTGCACTTGTATTGCACTGAACCTATGTTGCATTAAGTGACTTTATTGTGAATAGTGTACCCTGTATGACATGGCACAGGTAGAATGGTACCTCATCTGACCCAGAAGGATGTGAATGTAAATAAGATGACATATGTACGATACTGCTGAATATAACATTTAACTTATTCAACATGCAAAGGTTATTTTAATGGAGGATAATTGTGTTGAGCTATTAAAGTTTTATTTAATGTTAATGTTGTCTTTTTTGATAATTTAGTGTGTGTGTGTATGTGTGTGTTGCAGTGGAGGATACAACACTACCGTACCCGTTTGTTATAAGTGGATATACTGTACTCTACCATAGTGTTCCGGGTAATACTGGCTGGTATGTTTTATTTTGTTATGCCTTGGTGGGCTTTGGTTTGTCAGGGTGCTGATGATGCGGCTGTTTTTACTGTTAATGACTGTCAGACAAGTGAAGCGCTGCATAGCGCAGCAAGCAACATTATCTCCTCATTTGTGTCTGTGCGTTAGCAGAGTTTCAATGCTACATTACCAACTCCAGTAAATACCTGCATGCAGAACTAAATAAGGGACTTACGGACAAGAAAATACAGTGAAGTGGGGAGACCTGACATGCAAGGTCTTCAGAAAGATGTGAAAATTGGTTGTGATTGTGAATCAAGTGGGGGCAAGTCAAGGCGAGAAAATAGGCTACTAGCTGTAATTTTAGGTCCAATTGAAAGGGGATGGATGTGGGTGTGGGGGGACTGTCACCTAGGGTGAATATGGAGAGCCAGACAGTGGGGTGCCTCTATCGGGCTCAGGTCCCCAAACCATTTCGTTCCTTGGCAAGTTAGAGAGAGGAGCAACGTTTCTAGATGTTTCTCAATTTCTATCAACAGATTACTGGCCTGACAGTGAAACACAGGCTCAGCCTGTCAGCCCTGGTGTGGTGGGTAGAGGCACTTTGAAAGGTGCACACATTCTCACATATATACAACCGTGCGTACATGCGTGTGTGTGTGTGTGTGTGTGACATTCCATTTGGCTTGGTCTGAGAGGGATATTGGCACCTTTTGGAAGCAGGCAGACAGGGAAGCAGGCGGACAGACAGACAGACAGGGAAGCACAGACAGACAGACAGGGAAGCAGGCGGACAGACAGACAGATGTAAGCAGACAGGCAGACAGACAGACAGGGAAGCAGACAGACAGGCAGGCAGACAGACAGACAGACATGGAAGCAGAGACAGACAGACATGGAAGCATAGACAGGCAGGCAGGCAGGCAGGCAGACAGACAGATTGCACACCATCTTCCGCCTACGCAAGCCAGAGATGTGTGGAAGACTAATGCAGGTCTAGATGCACACTTCTCAGCTGGCACATCAAAACTGCATGGGTACCAGACCCTGTGCATCAACCGCTTGTTGGAGAGCTGGAACCATGAAAAAACTACGGCAGTTTGTTCACCATTTGAGGAATCACGGCACAACCCCTTCCTATAGGCTAAGGCCCTTAATGGAGATTTTCACCGTTGTGAGAGCTGAGCATTTGACAAGAACTTAAGGGTCAAACAGGACTACCTCCGATGCCACAGCTTGTCAGAAAATAGAATGTGGTTTACAAAAACATTTCTCTGCCAACGGCAAAGATGGGTCCTAGATGAGCCAGATCATCTTTCCCATGATAAAGAGCAGGATCTGCTTCCATCCATTGTCTCAATTGTCTTCCCCTGAAACATCAACACAGCCTGGTTTCTCGCTCCACAATAACTTTATTATCCTCCTACGGTGACTCCATATATCACCCTGACACTACGGGATGAGAGAGTTGGCCCGGGCGCTGGGAGACATTCAGAAGGCATTTGGAGGGAGGTGGCCTCTATTTAGCCCGGGTGTGAGCGCGCTATCCGTCCATCCGTCAACCAATGAGCGCTCTAATTCACCCCACTGCGCTCGTCCGCATGTGCTGCCTCTGTATACTGCTGCAGATTAGAGTGACGTGCTGAAAGAGGGAGGGAGAGAGAGGGAGAGAGAAAGAGAGAGAGAGCGCTATGAGAAGGAAGAGGGAGGCGCACTGTGTAACGTCGCTGGTGTGCATGTCTGATGCTTTTCTCAAGCAGTCGTTAATATACTGAGAGGATTTCATTTGGAGCCACAAAACAGGCGTGTAATGTGCTCAGTTTAACGTTCGATCACGGACTACTGTCAGCATGAACCATACTTTTGCAAACAGTACTGTCGACATTTGCTGTTAATTTCCTTCCGATGGGACCGTGGCAATAGAACGGGCGTCTAGTATTTGTGAGTATTATTTCAGGAAATCCATGCAGTTGGTTATATTTTTACGTTTGCAAAGACCTCAAGTGGGCTGAAGTTTTTTATTTTTTAGCTGACATTAGATCTGTTAGAACAGGAGCCATTCTTGACACACAACTGATTTAAATTATATCACCTAATGGAATATGCTTTGCTACACCGCGTATGCTTTCATATTGTCAGGTGGCATGTTGTTATTATGAGGATATGATTTATGCCTATATGAATTCCTATCGTCTCTACGATAGATAGACTAACCGCACAGCAGACGCTACCATCAACGTGGTACCACACGTACTTAAACCTCACGCGTACACGCACGCTTGGTAGTCCATATCACGCCTACTTTTGAGATCATCTGTAGCGGTTCATTATTAGATGAAACTTTTAACAACGTATCAAATACCCAATTGGCCTGTCATCGGGGTGCATTGTGCTTAAATGGCTTTCTTGGTTTGTTTGTTTTTTAAATAAGATATAGCCTAGAAACAATATAGGCTACTTATAATCCAATATGATAAAGTGGCTGGTGTTAAACTCTAGGTACTGAGACCATTCGTAGTAGGCCTAGGCCTATAGGCATAGCTACAATTTAAACTAATTATTTACTAATGACAACGATGACTTGTGTCGATCTGTATATTTCTATAGGTCATGGCTTAATCCCATTCTACATGCACTCAGCCATATAGCCTGCAGTATATTTGAGAGACTTGACTGCGTGTGTGTTTTGTGCAGGTGCTGGAAGATGTGGGTGTAATTGAGGCTAATTGAAACAGTGGTAGTGCCCCCTGTAGGCTATAGCTGTTCCAAGACACGCTAGCTCATTATCAGTCCAATAAACATCACGCTGTTCACTGTGAAACAGCGTTTGCTGAGATGGAAACACAGTCAGGTTTAGCCATAATGCTGTCATGGTTGGGGGTATGATTGAAACTGGGACCCCCTCCACAATACAAAACATTTCCTCTCATAGCTGCATTTAGGACTATGCTGGTTCAGCATTTACAACCTCAATTTGCCTGTGCATTTGCAGGTTTATTATTCAGTTTGTCCATGTTAAACCAGAATGCGGCTAAACTATAGCTTTTTTGGACACAGTAACATCATGGTGATATATGTGGTGTTGGTGTTTGGTTGATTCTATAGAGTCCCCAAGCTACATGCATATGAGCCCCTGTTATTCTAAAAAAGGGTTTCCCTGTAAGAAAATATGGTATTACAACTATTGAGGCCTTATGAGCTGCCACCAGAGTAGATGCAACCAACCTGGCCCATTTGAGAGCAATGTGCTTTCTGTGAGCTGAAGGAATGCTGCATGGCTTGTACTGGAGGTAAGGCTCCTGAGAGCTGCTCGGTGTGGCGTGTGTGATATGAACTGTCTGGCAGCTGAAGGATGTGGGTGATCCAGGTCATTGCCACTCAGCAGCTATAGGGAGACATGATGGACACGGTAATACAGTCAACTCTCTCCTCTCCTCTCCTCTCCTCTCCTCTCCTCTCCCCACCTGTCCTGCACTCTTCTCCCTCCTGTCCTTGTCAGTATTGGATTGCTGTCCGTACTCTCCCTCGGCACAATTTTCCATTATACGCACTTGATCATGGTGTAGAGCATGGTGGTGCACACACCAACAGCAACACGTTTCTCTTTTTCTATACCCTTTATGTGCATGACATTGTTTAAATTTTAAATGGTTTAATTCCATCATTTGTAGGGGGGCACAGCATGTATTCATGCGTGAGCTATTTTTACAGTTCATATAATGCGGCCTGTTGGAGCGACGGGTTGGAATTTACATTTGGGTATTTCATCCCACCCGCTTCTGTTCCGCAAATAACTCAGAGAATTCACTTCCAGGGAGATTTTTTATTTTTTTTATAGCCAAGATTAAAACTCTGCAGAGATAAGCACCAGGGGGAAAATATGTAATAACGACAGAAGCGACAGAGAGCCATCTCGTGGGAGAATTGATTAGGTCCCATTGGCAGGTTAATTAGAAATGATGGGAGTGATTCTGGCCGGGCAGATTAGACCCACGCCTGGGTTTATCACCACAGGATCTCCTGCACACCGGTTACTCTCACTCTTTTTGTCGTTTGGACATACCAGGTTTCCACAGATACACTTTGACTTCAGCTCTGCAGACGATAAGCATCAGTTCCCTTGAAACTTTGCCGTTTTCAAATGGAGTCGGGTTTTGCTGCTGTGTGGTTGATTGCTTTATGTTTCCCTCCTGAGCTTTTGAATTTGTTGGTGTGGCAAAACAATGAGACTTGATGTTACAGAGTTACTCTTGTGCGTTAACGTCTGTTAACTGTCTGCAAAGTCTGTACGCCTTCTGAACTCCCTGCCTGTACAGTCATCAATAGTGTGTGTGTGTGTGTGTGCATGTGCAGGCGCTTGTGTGTGCACGCATGTGTGTGGGATTGTTGTACAGTAGCCTATTACATTCTGTGTGTGTTTTCGCTGCCCCTCAAGAGGCTTTAATGAAGTGGGAGAGTGTGTTAAACAAAGACCAGACAGGGTCTCCTCTCTCTCTCTCTCTCCCCCTTCTCCCTGATGCTTCTTGTCTCCAGAGCCGGTGTGTGTGTGTGTGTATATACATATGTACAGTATGTGTGTATGTGTATGTATGTATGTATGTATGTATGTATGCATCCGCTCCGGAGGTATCGCCATTTGCGACGCGAAATGGCGATGGCCTATATAGTAAATTACACCATACACTCACAACCAAAACGTTTACAAGGCAAAAGTGCGACATACCTATATTTTTTTCGCTTTGAGGACAATTTTGTTTCACTTTCTCCACGCCATTAAATAGATTAAAACCAATCACAACGAACCATACTACCTACAAGTACAGTCATGTTTTCAGAATTTTGGCATCGACTTGGTACCGAAGTATCAGTTCTCATGAAATCCCTACCTCATACATTAAATCCCCTTTCAATTTGCAGTTCCTAGTTCTAATTATGTTATGATGTCTATGTGACACATTTTATGTCAAGCGTCAGTGGACACTCCACCTGAAGGGATAGACAGACCCAGCGTTAAAGTTTGAGATTCTGGAGGAACATTGTTGATATTTGAACTCACAGTGCCATAGGGTGCTGCCTCAGAAGTTGGAAAAGAGTTGTGCGGTGCATTCCGCACCACTTTGTTCAGCTGCCCCTTTACAGAGCCGGTGCTGTGTAGGAACACCAGATTATTTTTCCAGTGCACACAGAACAGGCAGCTATCGGACCGTGAGGCGATATTCGCTGAATTTGACAAAAAAGTGTATTAGCTTACAATTGCTGACTACACCTTTAACCTCCCACATTTTCCCACATGCTGTCTGTGACATCACACTTGAGACAGCCCAGCTCTTACTTGCATTAGGCCTGAATAAAATACCGTACAAAGTACTCTAATGTATAACTGTTAATATCATTGTCTCATCCTATCACTTCACTGCATATGAAGTGTCTTCCCTCTGGTCTTTGGTGTTCAACTCTCAAAAGGCCATTTTGAGATGTTTCCACATCCAGAACTTCAATTTCCTCTCCACCTCAGTGTCAGGGTGTGTAAACACTATATTCGCCTTCAAGGTCCTCTATGAAGACAGCAGGCAAGGCGTTGCTTCTCACTGCTCACGGCTGCAGGAAAGTGTAGCCTCTTGCCAGTGTGAACAAAGACTGACTATTATTCTGTAGAGCTTGTCTTGTTGGCTCAGCTGAAGCTGGGCCGTAGATATAGAGAGCAGCCCAGGGCTCAGTGTTGACGAGGTGAAGGTTATAAGGTTTTTAAGTCTTCAGACTTGCTTTAGAGAAGGTCTTGGCAGCTAGGTGGAGAAAGCTGTCTCCCAACTGTCTGCTTCTCATCAGCTCACCCCATCAGTCATCATCGCCAGGACAACTGTGGCACAATGCTTCTCTCTGTCATATCTATCCTTTTCTCCGCTACTGTCCCTGACTGTAACAGGGAACTGTGACAGGGTTTCAGGTTTAACTGCACCTCTGGTAGCACAATTACTTTTTATTTATTTAAAGCCGTAGTGTCGTTGTGAAATATCCCAACTAACTACAACTCATAACTGTCTTAAACTCATACAGGTAGGCGTGGTGTGTGTATATATACATATATATATATATATATATATGTATAT